>JAULUE010000232.1:0-27938 GCA_036324585.1 Champsocephalus esox
ATTAATGGAAAACTACCCATAGTGGGCTTTAAAAACAGAAGACTTAGTGATTTTAACAAACTTTATTTACACTATTTAGATAAATAACATTCACATTTGATATAACGTTTGTACAAGGGGAGTGATAACAACAACACACTGCATATTTACAAGTTGATCACAGACAAGAGTGGGTGAAGTTGGGGCAGAGTATGGCACCCTCTCTTCACCCATGTCTGAGGGGCTGTTTTCGGCCAGTGACTGGTCCCTCTTCGCTCGCCCAGCATTGACATGTCTTGGTAGGGAGTCTTGGTAGGGAGCCGGGCTGTGCTCCTCTCCAGAGCTGTCACTGTCGATGTCACTACCCGCAAAAGTGTCTTCATTTCCCGCTGCTGCTGCTTCTGTCGATTCCGCGGCCGCTGCTTGCAGTGACTCTGTGAAGAGTAACCGAATGAGAAGAGTGGACTGTCCGGAGGTCGGTGAAGTTAATGGGACCGTGGAGCCCCACATCAGCCCATGCCAATCCTTTTTTGCAATTTGAAGCGAAGCGATTTCACTTCCAACGCATATCTGTCCCGCTGAGCCCTCACTGCATTTGCCTCCATCCTCCATTCTTTGCAGTCGGGGTTGCCACACTCGTTCACCGGGGACAAGGGTGGAGGTTGTGACAGTATGTCGTCGTCGTCCTCCATGTCAACAGCCCAAGCAGTAATCATTGCTATGGTGGGGTGTGTCATTCGGAGTGCATAAAGCTCCTTCTTGGCCACTGTCATTTTCAGTTTATTTTTAACCACATGTAGTTCCTCCCCGGCCAGCTCAACATGGTCTCTGGCCAAGTGGCGATCCAGCCTTGTGCCGCGGTCCTCGCATCCCAGAATGCTACAGGGATGGAGCCTAATGTTGGTCCGTCCGTTGGCCAACAACAGCAGAATTTTTCTTTCATCCAAGTTACGCACACCATGGTGCCTCTGCAGGTGCTTGCTCAGGGCACGGTAGGAGCTATTGCAGATCGGACAACGGACCGCCTCGTACGTGTATATTGAGCATTTCGGTAGGGAATCGGATAAATGTCACCAGAATTTGTGGTTAGAAAAGAAGGAAAAGGAAGCGTGGAAAAGGACTCCGAAAATGCACTCAGCTTATATTCCAAATCACAGTCCAGTTTGTGGTTCATTTGCATCATTGTTGCGGTGTCCATTTAGGCACTCGTAGGCGGGCAGAATCCCTGTAATCTCCCCTCACCTTCATGCCAGCGTTGGTTCTCACAAAGGATACCCGGACTGATTCAGGTACGGACACCGTTTGGGATAACAGTATTTTGCCCGGAGGCATTGCACACCTCTCCCTTCCCCCGGGAAGATGCAGGGGAGTTCGGGACCCAGAGGGCGCACGGTGGACGGCCAGCGATTAGGCCAGGGACAGGGCCAGGGACAGGCGCCACCCGCATGGAAGCAGGATCCCAGGTGGAGGCGCAGGAGGGGGGTGGTGGGGTAACGTATTTTGACCAGAGGCATTTGCCACCTTCCCCTGCCCACGGAAGAGCAGGGGAGTTGGGACCCAGAGGGCGCACGGTGGACGGGCCAGCGATAGGCAGGGACAGGCTGGGACTCAGGCAGCCACACCGCATGGAGTCAGGATCAAGGTGGAGAGCGCCAGGAGCGGGGGGTAAACAGTATTTTGCCCAGAGGCATTGCACACCTCTCCCCTGCCCCCGGAAGAGGCAGGGAGTTCGGGACCAGAGGGCGCACGGTGACGGCCAGCGTTAGGCAGGGGACGGCCAGGGACAAGGCAGCACACCGCACTGGAGTCAGGATCCAGGTGGAGCGCAGGAAGCGGGGTAACAGTATTTTGCCCGGAGGCATTGCACAGTTCCGTACCCAGAGGACGCACGGTGGACGGCCAAATAGTGTTCCGTAAGGCTGGTTGAGTGCCTTGACAACTTCACTTGCATTCATCCATAGTCGGAAGAAGTACAAGTTAACTTTTTGGAAGAACCATAAAAAGGGTGAAAATGGATAAATTGTATCCGAAAATAGTGTTCCAAAAGGCGGGTAGAGTCCCCTGACAACTCCCCCGACCTTTCTCCAGACTCGGAAAAAGTTAAAGTTAACTTTTTATAAGAACCATAAAAAGGGGTGAAAACGGATAAAATGTATCCGAAAATAGTGGCTCTTGAGGCGGATAGAGTCCCCTGACAACTCTCCCGACCTTTCTCCAGACTCGGAAAAAGTTAAAGTTAACTTTTTATAAGAACCATAAAAAGGGGTGAAAACGGATAAAATGTATCCGAAAATAGTGGCTCTTGAGGCGGATAGAGTCCCCTGACAACTCTCCCGACCTTTCTCCAGACTCGGAAAAAGTTAAAGTTAACTTTTTATAAGATCCATAAAAAGGGGTGAAAACGGATAAAATGTATCCGAAAATAGTGGCTCTTGAGGCGGATAGAGTCCCCTGACAACTCTCCCGACCTTTCTCCAGACTCAGAAAAAGTTAAAGTTAACTTTTTAGAAGAACCATAAAAAGGGGTGAAAATGGATAAAATGTATCCGAAAATAGTGGCTCTTGAGGCGGATAGAGTCCCGTGACAACCCTCCCGACCTTTCTCCATAGACAGAAAAAGTTAAAGTTAACTTTTTAGAAGAACCATAAAAATGGGTGAAAACGGATTAAATGTATCCGAAAATAGTGCCCCTAGAGGCGGATAGAGTTCCCTGACAACTCCCGTTACATTCATCCAGAGACCAGTTCAAAAACCTTAAGTTTTTTGAGAACCAGGATTTGGGGTCCTCCAGGCAACAATTTGATCCGATCCAAAGTGCTTGTGAGGCGGACACATTCCTCCATGATTTCCCAATCATGAGATTATAGCTCGTTTTTTTCTAAGTGCTCTTAAAAACCGGGTTTCCGATTTCGTGCAGATGGTAGCTTGGAAAAGATGAATACAAATTTTGGACGGAGGAGGGGAGGCCTCGTTTCCCCTCTCCGTTGTAAATTGCAACGGGGGAGGGGAAAAGTCTTCGGCGAAGCGCCGAAGACTTTTCCCCTCTCCCGTTGGGCACTTAGCCGTTTTTTCGGAATTTTCAAAAACTTCATTTTTGATTATTTTAACATATAATTGACCGTTTTCTTCACTTTTTTTTGCTTTCCACGGGTGGGGACGCATGGCAGGCCGCCTATGAGGTTCCAAATTCGGCCTGGAACCTCCGGGAATTATGGGATAAGCTCCATATACTGACGACTCCCATCAAAAGTGATTGAACTGTACAGGAATTCGTGTCGAAAGCCACGGTTAATTTCCTTTAAAATCAGGGGGCACATGGCTGCGGTACCCATGAATTAGTGTGTGAAAGCTGGGTAAGATTAATGGGAATTTAAGGGAGATATGGCTCTTTTTATCCGACCCGAGCATGGCGGATTTTGTTACCCAGGAATTAGTGTCAAAAGCCCCGGTTAATTTTCTTTAAAATCAGGGTGCACATGGATGTGATACCCATGAATACGTGTGTGAAAGCTGGGGAAGATTAATGGCAATTTAAGGGAGATATGGCCCTTTTTATCCGACCCGAACAACCCAGAAAATAGTGTCGAAAGCCACGGTTAATTTCCTTTAAAATCAGGGTGCACATGGCTGTGGTACCCATGAATACGTGTGTGAAAGATGGGTAAGATTAATGGAAATTTAAGGGAGATATGGCCCTTTTCATCCGACCAGAGCAGGGGGACATTGTTACCCAGGAATTAGTGTCGAAAGCCACGGTTAATTTTCTTTAAAATCAGGGTGCACATGGATGTGGTACCCATGATATAGTGTGTTAAATTTGGGGAAGATTAATGGTAATTTAAGGGAAATATGGGCATTTTCATCCGACCCTAGCAGGGGGACTTTTTTTACCCAGGAATAAGTATCGAAATCCCCGGTTAATTTTCTTTAAAATCAGGGTGCACATGGTTGCGGTACCCATAATATAGTGTGTGAAATCTGGGGAAGATTAATGGTAATTTAAGGGAGATATGGCCCTTTTCATCCGACCAAAACAACCCAGAAAATAGTGTCGAAAGCCACGGTTAATTTCCTTTAAAATCAGGGTGCACATGGCTGTGGTACCCATGAATACGTGTGTGAAAGATGGGTAAGATTAATGGAAATTTAAGGGAGATATGGCCCTTTTCATCCGACCAGAGCAGGGGGACATTGTTACCCAGGAATTAGTGTCGAAAGCCACGGTTCATTTCCTTTAAAATCAGGGTGCACATGGCTGTGGTACCCATGAATACGTGTGTGAAAGCTGGGGAAAATTAATGGCAATTTAAGGGAGATATGGGTATTTTCATCCGACCCGAGCAGGGGATTTTTTTACCCAGGAATAAGTATCGAGAACCCCGGTTAATTTTCTTTAAAATCAGGGTGCCCATGGCTGTGGTACCCATGATATAGTGTGTGAAACTTGGGGAAGATTAATGTTAATTTAAGGGAAATATGGGCATTTTCATCCACACCTGACGACTCCCATCAAAAATGATTGAAATGTACAGGAATCTGTACATTTCATTCACATTTGACGACCCGAGCAGGGGACTTTGTTACCCGGGAATTAGTGTCGAAAGCCCCGGTTAATTTTCTTTAAAATCAGGGTGCACATGGCTGCGGTACCCATGATATAGTGTGTGAAAGATGGGTAAGATTAATGGAAATTTAAGGGAGATATGGCCCTTTTCATCCGACCAGAGCAGGGGGACATTGTTACCCAGGAATTAGTGTCGAAAGCCACGGTTCATTTCCTTTAAAATCAGGGTGCACATGGCTGTGGTACCCATGAATACGTGTGTGAAAGCTGGGGAAAATTAATGGCAATTTAAGGGAGATATGGGTATTTTCATCCGACCCGAGCAGGGGATTTTTTTACCCAGGAATAAGTATCGAGAACCCCGGTTAATTTTCTTTAAAATCAGGGTGCCCATGGCTGTGGTACCCATGATATAGTGTGTGAAACTTGGGGAAGATTAATGTTAATTTAAGGGAAATATGGGCATTTTCATCCACACCTGACGACTCCCATCAAAAATGATTGAAATGTACAGGAATCTGTACATTTCATTCACATTTGACGACCCGAGCAGGGGACTTTGTTACCCGGGAATTAGTGTCGAAAGCCCCGGTTAATTTTCTTTAAAATCAGGGTGCACATGGCTGCGGTACCCATGATATAGTGTGTGAAATCTGGGGAAGATTAATGGTAATTTAAGGGAGAAATGGCCCTTGTCATTCGACCCGAGCAACCCAGGAATTAGTGTCGAAAGCCCCGGTTAATTTTCTTTAAAATCAGGGTGCACATGGATGTGGTACCCATGAATACGTGTGTGAAAGCTGGGGAAAATTAATGGCAATTAAAGGGAGATATGGGCATTTTCGACCGACCCGAGCAGGGGGACTTTTTTTACCCAGGAATAAGTATCGAAAGCCCCGGTTAATTTTCTTTAAAATCAGGGTGCATATGGCTGTGGTACCCATGATATAGTGTGTGAAATTTGGGGAAGATTAATGGTAATTTAAGGGAAATATGGGCATTTTCATCCGACCCGAGCAGGGGGACTTTTTTACCCAGGAATAAGTATCGAAATCCCCGGTTCATTTTCTTCAAAATCAGGGTGCACATGGCTGCGGTACCCATGATATAGTGTGTGAAATCTGGGGAAGATTAATGGTAATTTAAGGTAGATATGGCCCTTGTCATCCGACCCAAGCAACCCAGGAATTAGTGTCGAAAGCTCCGGTTAATTTCCTTTAAAATCAGGGTGCACATGGCTGTGGTACACATTACTTAGTGTGAGAAAGCTGGGAAAGATTAATGGCAATTTCAGGGAGATATGGGCATTTGTATCCGACCCGAGCAGGGGAACTATTTTACCCAGGAATAAGTATCGAAAGCCCCGGTTAATTTTCTTTAAAATCAGGCTGCACATGGCTGTGGTACCCATGATATAGTGTGTGAAATTTGGGGAAGATTAATGTTAATTTAAGGGAAATATGGGCATTTTCATCCGACCCGAGCAGGGGGACTTTTTTACCCAGGAATAAGTATCGAAATCCCCGGTTAATTTTCTTTAAATTCAGGGTGCACATGGCTGCGGTACCCATGATATAGTGTGTGAAATCTGGGGAAGATTAATGGTAATTTAAGGGAAATATGGGCATTTTCATCCACACATGACGACTCCCATCAAAAATGATTGAAATGTACAGGAATCTGTACATTTCATTCACATTTGACGACCCGAGCAGGGGACTTTGTTACCCGGGAATTAGTGTCGAAAACCCCGGTTAATTTTCTTTAAAATCAGGGTGCACATGGCGGTGGTACTCATAATTTAGTGTGTGAAATCTGGAAAAGATTAATGGCAATTTAAGGGAGATATGGGCATTTGCATCCGACCCTAGCAACCCAGGAATTAGTGTCGAAAGCCCCGGTTAATTTTCTTTAAAATCAGGGTGCACATGGATGTGATACTCATTACTTAGTGTATGAAATCTGGGGAAGATTAATGGTAATTTCAGGGAGATATGGGCATTTGCATCCGACCCGAGCAGGGGGACTTATTTACCCAGGAATAAGTCTCGAAATCCCCGGTTAATTTCCTTTAAAATCAGGGTGCACATGGCTGCGGTACACATTACTTAGTGTATGAAAGATTGGGAAGATTAATGGTAATTTAAGGGAAATATGGGCATTTTCATCCGACCCGAGCAGGGGGACTTTTTTACCCAGGAATAAGTATCGAAAGCCCCGGTTAATTTTCTTCAAAATCAGGGTGCACATGGCTGTGGGACACATTACTTAGTGTATGAAATCTGAAAAAGATTAATGGCAATTTAACGGAGATATGGGCATTTGCATCCGACCCGAGCAACCCAGGAATTAGTGTCGAAAGCCCCGGTTAATTTTCTTTAAAATCAGGGTGCACATGGATGTGATACTCATTACTTAGTGTATGAAATGGGTTAGGGTTAGGGTTAGGGTTAGGGTTAGGGTTAGGTTTGTTTAATGGCCACCAGATCTCCCCATGTCGCCCAACGACTTCATGGTTATACAGAGATCCAAGGAAAGGCACACGCACTAGAGGCATTGTCGGCGCATGCTCTAGCTTCGCGTCATGACTGAATCATAAGTGTGTAAAGGTGAAGTAGACAGGGTAATTTAAGTTTGAAGGACAGAGACAGGGAGGCTAGGGTTAGGGTTAGGGTTAGGGTTAGGGTTAGGGTTAGGTTTGTTTAATAGCCACCAGATCTCCCCATGTCGCCCAACGACTTCATGGTTATACAGAGATCCAAGGAAAGGCACACGCACTAGAGGCATTGTCGGCGCATGCTCTAGCTTCACGTCATGACTGAATCATAATTGTGTAAAGGTGAAGTAGACAGGGTAATTTAAGTTTGAAGGACAGAGACAGGGAGGCTAGCTGTGGTCACGGCGGACACCTCCCCTTGCCGCAATGGCTGTATCTGTTTATGGCCAGTTTCCATTCGCCACCCCGAGGGGTTCGTTCCGGAAAAGGGGTTAGGAAAGAAAGGTCAGAGTGAAAAAGTGGGGAGATAATGTGGTTCAGATTTAGGCCAGAAGCCATTGTGTTCAAGGTTAAAGGTCAGATTAAGGGTAAAATGGTATTCTTGTGGAACAAAATAGTCCGCAGTTAGACTGAAGAAGGTCTATTATTGGATATTTAGTTAAGAGTGTACCATAAGTTAATTTTAGTGGTTATAATTAAGAGTCAGATAGCCATTTGTGTAGATGTATTGTTCGTAGTAAGTGGTTAAATTAGCCACAATGATCGGTAAGACATCTGCCTCAAGACAGAAGAAGTACGCTTTTTATAAAGATGTATATTAGAATTAGACAAGCAGCCAGAGTGGTTAGGTTTAGAGCTTAAATTAAAGATAAGATGGTCTACTGTTTGATTGACACCAACTTAAGTTTAGGCATTAAGTCTGAGTGGTTAAGTTTAGGGGTAAGATAAAGGGTTAGGGTTAGGTTTGTTTAATAGCCACCAGATCTCCCCATGTCGCCCAACGACTTCATGGTTATACAGAGATCCAAGGAAAGGCACACGCACTAGAGGCATTGTCGGCGCATGCTCTAGCTTCACGTCATGACTGAATCATAATTGTGTAAAGGTGAAGTAGACAGGGTAATTTAAGTTTGAAGGACAGAGACAGGGAGGCTAGCTGTGGTCACGGCGGACACCTCCCCTTGCCGCAATGGCTGTATCTGTTTATGGCCAGTTTCCATTCGCCACCCCGAGGGGTTCGTTCCGGAAAAGGGGTTAGGAAAGAAAGGTCAGAGTGAAAAAGTGGGGAGATAATGTGGTTCAGATTTAGGCCAGAAGCCATTGTGTTCAAGGTTAAAGGTCAGATTAAGGGTAAAATGGTATTCTTGTGGAACAAAATAGTCCGCAGTTAGACTGAAGAAGGTCTATTATTGGATATTTAGTTAAGAGTGTACCATAAGTTAATTTTAGTGGTTATAATTAAGAGTCAGATAGCCATTTGTGTAGATGTATTGTTCGTAGTAAGTGGTTAAATTAGCCACAATGATCGGTAAGACATCTGCCTCAAGACAGAAGAAGTACGCTTTTTATAAAGATGTATATTAGAATTAGACAAGCAGCCAGAGTGGTTAGGTTTAGAGCTTAAATTAAAGATAAGATGGTCTACTGTTTGATTGACACGAACTTAAGTTTAGGCATTAAGTCTGAGTGGTTAAGTTTAGGGGTAAGATAAAGATTAGGTGCTCACTTTATTGCTGAAAAATTGTGGAGTATTATTCTCGCCTAATTTTATTTTGCATAAGAGTAGAAGGATAACGAGCGGGGAGCAAATGGCCAAATAGCCCTAGTGAAAAATAGTCAGTTGTTTTTTTGTATTCCAAACTAGAAGAGTTTGGGGAACAAAAATAGTCCTTTGTGAGTTTTGTTTGGAACACATCATCAGTAGTGGACCCAGAGATCATCGAGTGTTTCGGCCATTATCACCAGACGCTCTCACTCTAGGGTGGCCCCGCCAGGTTGATCAAGGTCCCGGCTTTGTGTTGTTTTCTAAATGCTCCCAACTAGGGGAAAAGGACTGGTAGTGTTAGGGTTGGGTCAGGTCAGTGAGCTTTGACGTAGAGAAAGACTGGGTTAACCGACCCGCACGAAATCAGAGGTTTCGTAAGTTGTTCTTACTTTAGAAGTATGGAATGAACCAATAGGAAAGTATATAAATGGTACGATTATTAAACCTTATTAATAACAATTGTATTACTTTGTAAAGTCAGTTATGGTGTAATTATAAATTAACTTACCAACCAACTCACTTAAAACCAATTGTTTGCACCATTTCTGGTTTCCCCAGTTTTAAATCAGTTGGGTCCGAAGAGCAGGTGATCTCCCCCAAGAAGAAAGGGTATTCCCGCCCCGAGAACGTGTCATACCAGTCCAGATCGAATCACCCAAAGCCGGGGGAAACAGGTCCGATCAACATCAGCAGTGATGGGGCACTGCTTAGTCAAAAAGAACTCCGCCTCCCCTCTCTCAGCCATGGTAGACCAAAGTCAGACTGAGAAGCAAACCGCACCAGAAAGGTAGGGTCCCATCAGGCCTGGGGGGATCGGGTCCAATCAATGTCAGCAGTGAAGGGGCACTGCCTAACCGAAACGACCCAAAACCCCGTATCAGCCCGACAGACCAAGACCCAACTGAGGGACGGGTTAACAAACCGCACCAGAAAGGCAGGGTCCCATCAGGCCTGGGGGGACAAGGTCTGACCAACGTCAGCAGTGATGGGGCACTGCTTATTTGGAAAAACCCCAAACCCCGTGTCAGCCCGACAGACCGAGACCCAACTGAGGGAACCCAAGCTTTGTCGTACTAAATAGACTATTTCGGAGCGTCATACACCGCAAAGCTTCCGAGAAAGTCTTGACGTTTGTGTTGAAAACGTCAGTATACTAAGGCTTTTAACTACTGTTTTGAGTCATGGTTCTATTGGAATTTTTATTTAATTTGAAAAGGTGCTATTTTATGATACCATCTTGTTCTCTGATATTAATAAAGAGGTTATCTACAAAAAAATATGTACATTTGTACTTGTTTATTATGTTTTAATCCCTTTTCAAAGTTGAATACTTAAACCCAGAGCCTTCTGGGTAATTCCCAAAAATCAGGGAGTTCATTGAATAAAATGAAAATGTGTGTTATGGCCAATCAGAGGTACTACAACGTTTATACTTTTTTGTACCTAGGGCTCTGTGGCTGAAAGGAGGTATTGCATCTTATAACTAAGTGATGAAGTCACTTGTTAGCATTTAGCATAATGTTAGCTTAGCATTTAGCTTCAAAATTAGCATTTGGTTTTTTAGAGATATATTTTTTTAAAATTCCTTTTTTTTAAAAATCTCAAACCCTGAGCCTTCTGGGTAATTCCCAAAAATCAGGGAGTGCATTGATTAAAATGAAAAAGTGTGTTATGGCCAATCAGAGGTACTACAACATTTATACTTTTTCGTACCTAGGGCTCTGTGGCTGAAAGGAGGTATTGCATCTTATAACTAAGTGATGAAGTCACTTGTTAGCATTTAGCATAATGTTAGCTTAGCATTTAGCTTCAAAATTAGCATTTGGTTTTTTAGAGATATATTTTTTTAAATTCCTTTTTTTAAAAAATCTCAAACCCTGAGCCTTCTGGGTAATTCCCAAAAATCAGGGAGTGCATTGATTAAAATGAAAAAGTGTGTTATGGCCAATTAGAGGTACTACAACGTTTATAATTGTTTGCACCTAGGGCTCTGTGGCTGAAAGGAGGTATTGCACCTTATAACTAAGTGATGATGTCACTTGTTAGCATTTAGCATAATGTTAGCTTAGCATTTAGCTTCGAAATTAGCATTTGGTTTTTAGAGATATATTTTTTTAAAATTCCTTATTATTTTTTTTTATTTATTTATTTATTTATTTTTTTATTTATTTTTTTTAAATCTCAAACCCTGAGCCTTCTGGGTAATTCCCAAAAATCAGGGAGTGCATTGATTAAAATGAAAAAGTGTGTTATGGCCAATTAGAGGTACTACAACGTTTATAATTGTTTGCACCTAGGGCTCTGTGGCTGAAAGGAGGTATTGCACCTTATAACTAAGTGATGATGTCACTTGTTAGCATTTAGCATAATGTTAGCTTAGCATTTAGCTTCGAAATTAGCATTTGGTTTTTAGAGATATATTTTTTTAAAATTCCTTTTAATTTTAATTTTTTTTTATTATTTTTTTATTTTATTTATTTATTTATTTATTTTTTTATTTATTTTTTTTAAATCTCAAACCCTGAGCCTTCTGGGTAATTCCCAAAAATCAGGGAGTGCATTGATTAAAATGAAAAAGTGTGTTATGGCCAATTAGAGGTACTACAACGTTTATAATTGTTTGCACCTAGGGCTCTGTGGCTGAAAGGAGGTATTGCACCTTATAACTAAGTGATGATGTCACTTGTTAGCATTTAGCTTCGAAATTAGCATTTGGTTTTTAGAGATATTTTTGTTATTTTCAAAGATGTCATCCTTTTGTTTATGTTTTTAGCACTAGCTTTTAGCTTAGCATTTAACTAAATAATTAGCATTAGTTTTTTAGATCTATTTTTGTTAGTTTTAACATTGTTATGACGTCGCATGTGTTCCTAGCCTTAACTGTTAACCTAGCATTAGCATAAAATTTGCATCTGGTTTATTTTGAAAAAATAAATTATTTTTACCTCATTTCAATCTAAATGTATTTATTTATATAATATTTATTTAATAGCTCTAATTTAGAAATAGGGTGAGGATAGGGAAAGAAAGAGAGAGAGAGAGAGAGAGAGAGAGAGAGGGAGAAAGGTGAGGATAAAGAGAGAGAGGTATAGGGAGAGAAAGAGAGAGAGAAAAAAAGAGAGAGAGAGAGAGAGAGAGAGAGAGAGAGAGAGAGAGAGAAAGAGAGGGATAGAGAAGTGTGCCCCTGTTGGGACACATATCCCTGCTGGGATATTATTTGGAAATGTCGAGAGATAGGGAGAAGGTCAGTGAATAATTCTCTGCTCCCCGAGCCGGGATAGGCGTCACTCTCAAACCTGTTACCCTCTGGCGGCACCCCTGAGGGTCCGAGAGGGGAAAGGTTCGGGTAAAAGATAAAGAGGTAGAGGTGGACAGTTTAAAATAAGTAAGTTTTAACTATTTTAGTGGTAAACTCCAATATTAAAACCGATTGTCGGGATGATTAATTTTAGAATGAAAGTAAGCTCAAAATAAGATTAATTAGAGAGATATTGGCCATGACTGGTGATTTAATGCACTAAATGGCATCACAGGCCCTCCATCTGGAGTGAATGTAAGCAGACATTTAAATGCCTTCACTCAGTGGAATCGGTCAGTTGACCTCTTCCACTCGTTAGTCTCACCACAAAGTTTCGTGGTCCGACTAAAGTTTAAATAGTAAATCATGTACAGTGATAGGATAGATAAAATGGTACACTCATTCGTAAATAAATATATTAAATTAAGGTGTATTCTAAGAATAAAATCCTATACTGTTATTATGTTTTATGTTGTCAGAAACATTCCCATCCTACCATAATTTGAGCTGGGTCACTCTATTGGTTACACCCTAACTCCTCAATGACCATGTCATTGTGTGGGGATGTTCTGCTTGATACTCTCGGACAACAGAGACGAACTCTTCGCGACAATCCAATTGACCACGGCCCGAGACTCATAAGGTGGGATTTTAAGGTATTGGATTCCTAGATTAGTTAAAATTAGACTTGGACACTAAAGTAGTGGATTTTGAAGTATTTATTCTATCAGTAATCATTCATTTCCATTCTCTGAAACGTCAGCTGGGTGACCTGTGTGGAATTGTAACACACTAGCTTTATACGACGTTATTCAACAGCTAAGGAATGTTCTCATATGGACTCTTTGATAGCATAAGAAAATCCATCGAATGGATGGTGGGAAAGAAAACGAGCGACTCAGCCAATCATGCAAAGGTTCGAAACACGTCCCCCGTTTCTCCAGGCTCCGGCTGGGTTAGGTTTGTTTAATAGCCACCAGATCTCCCCATGTCGCCCAACGACTTCATGGTTATACAGAGATCCAAGGAAAGGCACACGCACTAGAGGCATTGTCGGCGCATGCTCTAGCTTCACGTCATGACTGAATCATAATTGTGTAAAGGTGAAGTAGACAGGGTAATTTAAGTTTGAAGGACAGAGACAGGGAGGCTAGCTGTGGTCACGGCGGACACCTCCCCTTGCCGCAATGGCTGTATCTGTTTATGGCCAGTTTCCATTCGCCACCCCGAGGGGTTCGTTCCGGAAAAGGGGTTAGGAAAGAAAGGTCAGAGTGAAAAAGTGGGGAGATAATGTGGTTCAGATTTAGGCCAGAAGCCATTGTGTTCAAGGTTAAAGGTCAGATTAAGGGTAAAATGGTATTCTTGTGGAACAAAATAGTCCGCAGTTAGACTGAAGAAGGTCTATTATTGGATATTTAGTTAAGAGTGTACCATAAGTTAATTTTAGTGGTTATAATTAAGAGTCAGATAGCCATTTGTGTAGATGTATTGTTCGTAGTAAGTGGTTAAATTAGCCACAATGATCGGTAAGACATCTGCCTCAAGACAGAAGAAGTACGCTTTTTATAAAGATGTATATTAGAATTAGACAAGCAGCCAGAGTGGTTAGGTTTAGAGCTTAAATTAAAGATAAGATGGTCTACTGTTTGATTGACACCAACTTAAGTTTAGGCATTAAGTCTGAGTGGTTAAGTTTAGGGGTAAGATAAAGGGTTAGGGTTAGGTTTGTTTAATAGCCACCAGATCTCCCCATGTCGCCCAACGACTTCATGGTTATACAGAGATCCAAGGAAAGGCACACGCACTAGAGGCATTGTCGGCGCATGCTCTAGCTTCACGTCATGACTGAATCATAATTGTGTAAAGGTGAAGTAGACAGGGTAATTTAAGTTTGAAGGACAGAGACAGGGAGGCTAGCTGTGGTCACGGCGGACACCTCCCCTTGCCGCAATGGCTGTATCTGTTTATGGCCAGTTTCCATTCGCCACTCCGAGGGGTTCGTTCCGGAAAAGGGGTTAGGAAAGAAAGGTCAGAGTGAAAAAGTGGGGAGATAATGTGGTTCAGATTTAGGCCAGAAGCCATTGTGTTCAAGGTTAAAGGTCAGATTAAGGGTAAAATGGTATTCTTGTGGAACAAAATAGTCCGCAGTTAGACTGAAGAAGGTCTATTATTGGATATTTAGTTAAGAGTGTACCATAAGTTAATTTTAGTGGTTATAATTAAGAGTCAGATAGCCATTTGTGTAGATGTATTGTTCGTAGTAAGTGGTTAAATTAGCCACAATGATCGGTAAGACATCTGCCTCAAGACAGAAGAAGTACGCTTTTTATAAAGATGTATATTAGAATTAGACAAGCAGCCAGAGTGGTTAGGTTTAGAGCTTAAATTAAAGATAAGATGGTCTACTGTTTGATTGACACCAACTTAAGTTTAGGCATTAAGTCTGAGTGGTTAAGTTTAGGGGTAAGATAAAGGGTTAGGGTTAGGTTTGTTTAATAGCCACCAGATCTCCCCATGTCGCCCAACGACTTCATGGTTATACAGAGATCCAAGGAAAGGCACACGCACTAGAGGCATTGTCGGCGCATGCTCTAGCTTCACGTCATGACTGAATCATAATTGTGTAAAGGTGAAGTAGACAGGGTAATTTAAGTTTGAAGGACAGAGACAGGGAGGCTAGCTGTGGTCACGGCGGACACCTCCCCTTGCCGCAATGGCTGTATCTGTTTATGGCCAGTTTCCATTCGCCACCCCGAGGGGTTCGTTCCGGAAAAGGGGTTAGGAAAGAAAGGTCAGAGTGAAAAAGTGGGGAGATAATGTGGTTCAGATTTAGGCCAGAAGCCATTGTGTTCAAGGTTAAAGGTCAGATTAAGGGTAAAATGGTATTCTTGTGGAACAAAATAGTCCGCAGTTAGACTGAAGAAGGTCTATTATTGGATATTTAGTTAAGAGTGTACCATAAGTTAATTTTAGTGGTTATAATTAAGAGTCAGATAGCCATTTGTGTAGATGTATTGTTCGTAGTAAGTGGTTAAATTAGCCACAATGATCGGTAAGACATCTGCCTCAAGACAGAAGAAGTACGCTTTTTATAAAGATGTATATTAGAATTAGACAAGCAGCCAGAGTGGTTAGGTTTAGAGCTTAAATTAAAGATAAGATGGTCTACTGTTTGATTGACACCAACTTAAGTTTAGGCATTAAGTCTGAGTGGTTAAGTTTAGGGGTAAGATAAAGATTAGGTGCTCACTTTATTGCTGAAAAATTGTGGAGTATTATTCTCGCCTAATTTTATTTTGCATAAGAGTAGAAGGATAACGAGCGGGGAGCAAATGGCCAAATAGCCCTAGTGAAAAATAGTCAGTTGTTTTTTTGTATTCCAAACTAGAAGAGTTTGGGGAACAAAAATAGTCCTTTGTGAGTTTTGTTTGGAACACATCATCAGTAGTGGACCCAGAGATCATCGAGTGTTTCGGCCATTATCACCAGACGCTCTCACTCTAGGGTGGCCCCGCCAGGTTGATCAAGGTCCCGGCTTTGTGTTGTTTTCTAAATGCTCCCAACTAGGGGAAAAGGACTGGTAGTGTTAGGGTTGGGTCAGGTCAGTGAGCTTTGACGTAGAGAAAGACTGGGTTAACCGACCCGCACGAAATCAGAGGTTTCGTAAGTTGTTCTTACTTTAGAAGTATGGAATGAACCAATAGGAAAGTATATAAATGGTACGATTATTAAACCTTATTAATAACAATTGTATTACTTTGTAAAGTCAGTTATGGTGTAATTATAAATTAACTTACCAACCAACTCACTTAAAACCAATTGTTTGCACCATTTCTGGTTTCCCCAGTTTTAAATCAGTTGGGTCCGAAGAGCAGGTGATCTCCCCCAAGAAGAAAGGGTATTCCCGCCCCGAGAACGTGTCATACCAGTCCAGATCGAATCACCCAAAGCCGGGGGAAACAGGTCCGATCAACATCAGCAGTGATGGGGCACTGCTTAGTCAAAAAGAACTCCGCCTCCCCTCTCTCAGCCATGGTAGACCAAAGTCAGACTGAGAAGCAAACCGCACCAGAAAGGTAGGGTCCCATCAGGCCTGGGGGGATCGGGTCCAATCAATGTCAGCAGTGAAGGGGCACTGCCTAACCGAAACGACCCAAAACCCCGTATCAGCCCGACAGACCAAGACCCAACTGAGGGACGGGTTAACAAACCGCACCAGAAAGGCAGGGTCCCATCAGGCCTGGGGGGACAAGGTCTGACCAACGTCAGCAGTGATGGGGCACTGCTTATTTGGAAAAACCCCAAACCCCGTGTCAGCCCGACAGACCGAGACCCAACTGAGGGAACCCAAGCTTTGTCGTACTAAATAGACTATTTCGGAGCGTCATACACCGCAAAGCTTCCGAGAAAGTCTTGACGTTTGTGTTGAAAACGTCAGTATACTAAGGCTTTTAACTACTGTTTTGAGTCATGGTTCTATTGGAATTTTTATTTAATTTGAAAAGGTGCTATTTTATGATACCATCTTGTTCTCTGATATTAATAAAGAGGTTATCTACAAAAAAATATGTACATTTGTACTTGTTTATTATGTTTTAATCCCTTTTCAAAGTTGAATACTTAAACCCCGAGCCTTCTGGGTAATTCCCAAAAATCAGGGAGTTCATTGAATAAAATGAAAATGTGTGTTATGGCCAATCAGAGGTACTACAACGTTTATACTTTTTTGTACCTAGGGCTCTGTGGCTGAAAGGAGGTATTGCATCTTATAACTAAGTGATGAAGTCACTTGTTAGCATTTAGCATAATGTTAGCTTAGCATTTAGCTTCAAAATTAGCATTTGGTTTTTTAGAGATATATTTTTTTAAAATTCCTTTTTTTTAAAAATCTCAAACCCTGAGCCTTCTGGGTAATTCCCAAAAATCAGGGAGTGCATTGATTAAAATGAAAAAGTGTGTTATGGCCAATCAGAGGTACTACAACATTTATACTTTTTCGTACCTAGGGCTCTGTGGCTGAAAGGAGGTATTGCATCTTATAACTAAGTGATGAAGTCACTTGTTAGCATTTAGCATAATGTTAGCTTAGCATTTAGCTTCAAAATTAGCATTTGGTTTTTTAGAGATATATTTTTTTAAATTCCTTTTTTTAAAAAATCTCAAACCCTGAGCCTTCTGGGTAATTCCCAAAAATCAGGGAGTGCATTGATTAAAATGAAAAAGTGTGTTATGGCCAATTAGAGGTACTACAACGTTTATAATTGTTTGCACCTAGGGCTCTGTGGCTGAAAGGAGGTATTGCACCTTATAACTAAGTGATGATGTCACTTGTTAGCATTTAGCATAATGTTAGCTTAGCATTTAGCTTCGAAATTAGCATTTGGTTTTTAGAGATATATTTTTTTAAAATTCCTTTTAATTTTAATTTTTTTTTATTATTTTTTTATTTTATTTATTTATTTATTTATTTTTTTATTTATTTTTTTTAAATCTCAAACCCTGAGCCTTCTGGGTAATTCCCAAAAATCAGGGAGTGCATTGATTAAAATGAAAAAGTGTGTTATGGCCAATTAGAGGTACTACAACGTTTATAATTGTTTGCACCTAGGGCTCTGTGGCTGAAAGGAGGTATTGCACCTTATAACTAAGTGATGATGTCACTTGTTAGCATTTAGCTTCGAAATTAGCATTTGGTTTTTAGAGATATTTTTGTTATTTTCAAAGATGTCATCCTTTTGTTTATGTTTTTAGCACTAGCTTTTAGCTTAGCATTTAACTAAATAATTAGCATTAGTTTTTTAGATCTATTTTTGTTAGTTTTAACATTGTTATGACGTCGCATGTGTTCCTAGCCTTAACTGTTAACCTAGCATTAGCATAAAATTTGCATCTGGTTTATTTTGAAAAAATAAATTATTTTTACCTCATTTCAATCTAAATGTATTTATTTATATAATATTTATTTAATAGCTCTAATTTAGAAATAGGGTGAGGATAGGGAGAGAAAGAGAGAGAGAGAGAGAGAGAGAGAGAGGGAGAAAGGTGAGGATAAAGAGAGAGAGGTATAGGGAGAGAAAGAGAGAGAGAAAAAAAGAGAGAGAGAGAGAGAGAGAAAGAGAGGGATAGAGAAGTGTGCCCCTGTTGGGACACATATCCCTGCTGGGATATTATTTGGAAATGTCGAGAGATAGGGAGAAGGTCAGTGAATAATTCTCTGCTCCCCGAGCCGGGATAGGCGTCACTCTCAAACCTGTTACCCTCTGGCGGCACCCCTGAGGGTCCGAGAGGGGAAAGGTTCGGGTAAAAGATAAAGAGGTAGAGGTGGACAGTTTAAAATAAGTAAGTTTTAACTATTTTAGTGGTAAACTCCAATATTAAAACCGATTGTCGGGATGATTAATTTTAGAATGAAAGTAAGCTCAAAATAAGATTAATTAGAGAGATATTGGCCATGACTGGTGATTTAATGCACTAAATGGCATCACAGGCCCTCCATCTGGAGTGAATGTAAGCAGACATTTAAATGCCTTCACTCAGTGGAATCGGTCAGTTGACCTCTTCCACTCGTTAGTCTCACCACAAAGTTTCGTGGTCCGACTAAAGTTTAAATAGTAAATCATGTACAGTGATAGGATAGATAAAATGGTACACTCATTCGTAAATAAATATATTAAATTAAGGTGTATTCTAAGAATAAAATCCTATACTGTTATTATGTTTTATGTTGTCAGAAACATTCCCATCCTACCATAATTTGAGCTGGGTCACTCTATTGGTTACACCCTAACTCCTCAATGACCATGTCATTGTGTGGGGATGTTCTGCTTGATACTCTCGGACAACAGAGACGAACTCTTCGCGACAATCCAATTGACCACGGCCCGAGACTCATAAGGTGGGATTTTAAGGTATTGGATTCCTAGATTAGTTAAAATTAGACTTGGACACTAAAGTAGTGGATTTTGAAGTATTTATTCTATCAGTAATCATTCATTTCCATTCTCTGAAACGTCAGCTGGGTGACCTGTGTGGAATTGTAACACACTAGCTTTATACGACGTTATTCAACAGCTAAGGAATGTTCTCATATGGACTCTTTGATAGCATCAGAATAAAATCCTATACTGTTATTATGTTTTAATTTGTCAGAAACATTCCCATCATACCATAATTTGAGCTGGGTCACCCTAATGATCACACCCTAACTCCTCAACGACCATGTCATTGTGTGGGGATGTTCTGCTTGATACTCTCGGACAACAGAGACGAACTCTTCGCGACAATCCAATTGACCACGGCCCGAGACTCATAAAGTGGGATTTTAAGGTATTGGATTCCTAGATTAGTTAAAATTAGACTTGGACACTAAAGTAGTGGATTTTGAAGTATTTATTCCATCAGTAATCATTCATTTCCATTCTCTGAAACGTCAGCTGGGTGACCTGTGTGGAATTGTAACACACTAGCTTTGTACGACGTTATTCAACAGCTAAGGAATGTTCTGATATGGACTCTTTGATAGCATAAGAAAATCCATCGAATGGATGGTGGGAAAGAAAACGAGCGACTCAGCCAATCATGCAAAGGTTCGAAACACGTCCCCCGTTTCTCCAGGCTCCGGCTGGGTTAGGTTTGTTTAATAGCCACCAGATCTCCCCATGTCGCCCAACGACTTCATGGTTATACAGAGATCCAAGGAAAGGCACACGCACTAGAGGCATTGTCGGCGCATGCTCTAGCTTCACGTCATGACTGAATCATAATTGTGTAAAGGTGAAGTAGACAGGGTAATTTAAGTTTGAAGGACAGAGACAGGGAGGCTAGCTGTGGTCACGGCGGACACCTCCCCTTGCCGCAATGGCTGTATCTGTTTATGGCCAGTTTCCATTCGCCACCCCGAGGGGTTCGTTCCGGAAAAGGGGTTAGGAAAGAAAGGTCAGAGTGAAAAAGTGGGGAGATAATGTGGTTCAGATTTAGGCCAGAAGCCATTGTGTTCAAGGTTAAAGGTCAGATTAAGGGTAAAATGGTATTCTTGTGGAACAAAATAGTCCGCAGTTAGACTGAAGAAGGTCTATTATTGGATATTTAGTTAAGAGTGTACCATAAGTTAATTTTAGTGGTTATAATTAAGAGTCAGATAGCCATTTGTGTAGATGTATTGTTCGTAGTAAGTGGTTAAATTAGCCACAATGATCGGTAAGACATCTGCCTCAAGACAGAAGAAGTACGCTTTTTATAAAGATGTATATTAGAATTAGACAAGCAGCCAGAGTGGTTAGGTTTAGAGCTTAAATTAAAGATAAGATGGTCTACTGTTTGATTGACACCAACTTAAGTTTAGGCATTAAGTCTGAGTGGTTAAGTTTAGGGGTAAGATAAAGGGTTAGGGTTAGGTTTGTTTAATAGCCACCAGATCTCCCCATGTCGCCCAACGACTTCATGGTTATACAGAGATCCAAGGAAAGGCACACGCACTAGAGGCATTGTCGGCGCATGCTCTAGCTTCACGTCATGACTGAATCATAATTGTGTAAAGGTGAAGTAGACAGGGTAATTTAAGTTTGAAGGACAGAGACAGGGAGGCTAGCTGTGGTCACGGCGGACACCTCCCCTTGCCGCAATGGCTGTATCTGTTTATGGCCAGTTTCCATTCGCCACCCCGAGGGGTTCGTTCCGGAAAAGGGGTTAGGAAAGAAAGGTCAGAGTGAAAAAGTGGGGAGATAATGTGGTTCAGATTTAGGCCAGAAGCCATTGTGTTCAAGGTTAAAGGTCAGATTAAGGGTAAAATGGTATTCTTGTGGAACAAAATAGTCCGCAGTTAGACTGAAGAAGGTCTATTATTGGATATTTAGTTAAGAGTGTACCATAAGTTAATTTTAGTGGTTATAATTAAGAGTCAGATAGCCATTTGTGTAGATGTATTGTTCGTAGTAAGTGGTTAAATTAGCCACAATGATCGGTAAGACATCTGCCTCAAGACAGAAGAAGTACGCTTTTTATAAAGATGTATATTAGAATTAGACAAGCAGCCAGAGTGGTTAGGTTTAGAGCTTAAATTAAAGATAAGATGGTCTACTGTTTGATTGACACCAACTTAAGTTTAGGCATTAAGTCTGAGTGGTTAAGTTTAGGGGTAAGATAAAGATTAGGTGCTCACTTTATTGCTGAAAAATTGTGGAGTATTATTCTCGCCTAATTTTATTTTGCATAAGAGTAGAAGGATAACGAGCGGGGAGCAAATGGCCAAATAGCCCTAGTGAAAAATAGTCAGTTGTTTTTTTGTATTCCAAACTAGAAGAGTTTGGGGAACAAAAATAGTCCTTTGTGAGTTTTGTTTGGAACACATCATCAGTAGTGGACCCAGAGATCATCGAGTGTTTCGGCCATTATCACCAGACGCTCTCACTCTAGGGTGGCCCCGCCAGGTTGATCAAGGTCCCGGCTTTGTGTTGTTTTCTAAATGCTCCCAACTAGGGGAAAAGGACTGGTAGTGTTAGGGTTGGGTCAGGTCAGTGAGCTTTGACGTAGAGAAAGACTGGGTTAACCGACCCGCACGAAATCAGAGGTTTCGTAAGTTGTTCTTACTTTAGAAGTATGGAATGAACCAATAGGAAAGTATATAAATGGTACGATTATTAAACCTTATTAATAACAATTGTATTACTTTGTAAAGTCAGTTATGGTGTAATTATAAATTAACTTACCAACCAACTCACTTAAAACCAATTGTTTGCACCATTTCTGGTTTCCCCAGTTTTAAATCAGTTGGGTCCGAAGAGCAGGTGATCTCCCCCAAGAAGAAAGGGTATTCCCGCCCCGAGAACGTGTCATACCAGTCCAGATCGAATCACCCAAAGCCGGGGGAAACAGGTCCGATCAACATCAGCAGTGATGGGGCACTGCTTAGTCAAAAAGAACTCCGCCTCCCCTCTCTCAGCCATGGTAGACCAAAGTCAGACTGAGAAGCAAACCGCACCAGAAAGGTAGGGTCCCATCAGGCCTGGGGGGATCGGGTCCAATCAATGTCAGCAGTGAAGGGGCACTGCCTAACCGAAACGACCCAAAACCCCGTATCAGCCCGACAGACCAAGACCCAACTGAGGGACGGGTTAACAAACCGCACCAGAAAGGCAGGGTCCCATCAGGCCTGGGGGGACAAGGTCTGACCAACGTCAGCAGTGATGGGGCACTGCTTATTTGGAAAAACCCCAAACCCCGTGTCAGCCCGACAGACCGAGACCCAACTGAGGGAACCCAAGCTTTGTCGTACTAAATAGACTATTTCGGAGAGTCATACACCGCAAAGCTTCCGAGAAAGTCTTGACGTTTGTGTTGAAAACGTCAGTATACTAAGGCTTTTAACTACTGTTTTGAGTCATGGTTCTATTGGAATTTTTATTTAATTTGAAAAGGTGCTATTTTATGATACCATCTTGTTCTCTGATATTAATAAAGAGGTTATCTACAAAAAAATATGTACATTTGTACTTGTTTATTATGTTTTAATCCCTTTTCAAAGTTGAATACTTAAACCCCGAGCCTTCTGGGTAATTCCCAAAAATCAGGGAGTTCATTGAATAAAATGAAAATGTGTGTTATGGCCAATCAGAGGTACTACAACGTTTATACTTTTTTGTACCTAGGGCTCTGTGGCTGAAAGGAGGTATTGCATCTTATAACTAAGTGATGAAGTCACTTGTTAGCATTTAGCATAATGTTAGCTTAGCATTTAGCTTCAAAATTAGCATTTGGTTTTTTAGAGATATATTTTTTTAAAATTCCTTTTTTTTAAAAATCTCAAACCCTGAGCCTTCTGGGTAATTCCCAAAAATCAGGGAGTGCATTGATTAAAATGAAAAAGTGTGTTATGGCCAATCAGAGGTACTACAACATTTATACTTTTTCGTACCTAGGGCTCTGTGGCTGAAAGGAGGTATTGCATCTTATAACTAAGTGATGAAGTCACTTGTTAGCATTTAGCATAATGTTAGCTTAGCATTTAGCTTCAAAATTAGCATTTGGTTTTTTAGAGATATATTTTTTTAAATTCCTTTTTTTAAAAAATCTCAAACCCTGAGCCTTCTGGGTAATTCCCAAAAATCAGGGAGTGCATTGATTAAAATGAAAAAGTGTGTTATGGCCAATTAGAGGTACTACAACGTTTATAATTGTTTGCACCTAGGGCTCTGTGGCTGAAAGGAGGTATTGCACCTTATAACTAAGTGATGATGTCACTTGTTAGCATTTAGCATAATGTTAGCTTAGCATTTAGCTTCGAAATTAGCATTTGGTTTTTAGAGATATATTTTTTTAAAATTCCTTTTAATTTTAATTTTTTTTTATTATTTTTTTATTTTATTTATTTATTTATTTATTTTTTTATTTATTTTTTTTAAATCTCAAACCCTGAGCCTTCTGGGTAATTCCCAAAAATCAGGGAGTGCATTGATTAAAATGAAAAAGTGTGTTATGGCCAATTAGAGGTACTACAACGTTTATAATTGTTTGCACCTAGGGCTCTGTGGCTGAAAGGAGGTATTGCACCTTATAACTAAGTGATGATGTCACTTGTTAGCATTTAGCTTCGAAATTAGCATTTGGTTTTTAGAGATATTTTTGTTATTTTCAAAGATGTCATCCTTTTGTTTATGTTTTTAGCACTAGCTTTTAGCTTAGCATTTAACTAAATAATTAGCATTAGTTTTTTAGATCTATTTTTGTTAGTTTTAACATTGTTATGACGTCGCATGTGTTCCTAGCCTTAACTGTTAACCTAGCATTAGCATAAAATTTGCATCTGGTTTATTTTGAAAAAATAAATTATTTTTACCTCATTTCAATCTAAATGTATTTATTTATATAATATTTATTTAATAGCTCTAATTTAGAAATAGGGTGAGGATAGGGAGAGAAAGAGAGAGAGAGAGAGAGAGAGAGAGAGAGGGAGAAAGGTGAGGATAAAGAGAGAGAGGTATAGGGAGAGAAAGAGAGAGAGAAAAAAAGAGAGAGAGAGAGAGAGAGAGAAAGAGAGGGATAGAGAAGTGTGCCCCTGTTGGGACACATATCCCTGCTGGGATATTATTTGGAAATGTCGAGAGATAGGGAGAAGGTCAGTGAATAATTCTCTGCTCCCCGAGCCGGGATAGGCGTCACTCTCAAACCTGTTACCCTCTGGCGGCACCCCTGAGGGTCCGAGAGGGGAAAGGTTCGGGTAAAAGATAAAGAGGTAGAGGTGGACAGTTTAAAATAAGTAAGTTTTAACTATTTTAGTGGTAAACTCCAATATTAAAACCGATTGTCGGGATGATTAATTTTAGAATGAAAGTAAGCTCAAAATAAGATTAATTAGAGAGATATTGGCCATGACTGGTGATTTAATGCACTAAATGGCATCACAGGCCCTCCATCTGGAGTGAATGTAAGCAGACATTTAAATGCCTTCACTCAGTGGAATCGGTCAGTTGACCTCTTCCACTCGTTAGTCTCACCACAAAGTTTCGTGGTCCGACTAAAGTTTAAATAGTAAATCATGTACAGTGATAGGATAGATAAAATGGTACACTCATTCGTAAATAAATATATTAAATTAAGGTGTATTCTAAGAATAAAATCCTATACTGTTATTATGTTTTATGTTGTCAGAAACATTCCCATCCTACCATAATTTGAGCTGGGTCACTCTATTGGTTACACCCTAACTCCTCAATGACCATGTCATTGTGTGGGGATGTTCTGCTTGATACTCTCGGACAACAGAGACGAACTCTTCGCGACAATCCAATTGACCACGGCCCGAGACTCATAAGGTGGGATTTTAAGGTATTGGATTCCTAGATTAGTTAAAATTAGACTTGGACACTAAAGTAGTGGATTTTGAAGTATTTATTCTATCAGTAATCATTCATTTCCATTCTCTGAAACGTCAGCTGGGTGACCTGTGTGGAATTGTAACACACTAGCTTTATACGACGTTATTCAACAGCTAAGGAATGTTCTCATATGGACTCTTTGATAGCATCAGAATAAAATCCTATACTGTTATTATGTTTTAATTTGTCAGAAACATTCCCATCATACCATAATTTGAGCTGGGTCACCCTAATGATCACACCCTAACTCCTCAACGACCATGTCATTGTGTGGGGATGTTCTGCTTGATACTCTCGGACAACAGAGACGAACTCTTCGCGACAATCCAATTGACCACGGCCCGAGACTCATAAAGTGGGATTTTAAGGTATTGGATTCCTAGATTAGTTAAAATTAGACTTGGACACTAAAGTAGTGGATTTTGAAGTATTTATTCCATCAGTAATCATTCATTTCCATTCTCTGAAACGTCAGCTGGGTGACCTGTGTGGAATTGTAACACACTAGCTTTGTACGACGTTATTCAACAGCTAAGGAATGTTCTGATATGGACTCTTTGATAGCATAAGAAAATCCATCGAATGGATGGTGGGAAAGAAAACGAGCGACTCAGCCAATCATGCAAAGGTTCGAAACACGTCCCCCGTTTCTCCAGGCTCCGGCTGGGTTAGGTTTGTTTAATAGCCACCAGATCTCCCCATGTCGCCCAACGACTTCATGGTTATACAGAGATCCAAGGAAAGGCACACGCACTAGAGGCATTGTCGGCGCATGCTCTAGCTTCACGTCATGACTGAATCATAATTGTGTAAAGGTGAAGTAGACAGGGTAATTTAAGTTTGAAGGACAGAGACAGGGAGGCTAGCTGTGGTCACGGCGGACACCTCCCCTTGCCGCAATGGCTGTATCTGTTTATGGCCAGTTTCCATTCGCCACCCCGAGGGGTTCGTTCCGGAAAAGGGGTTAGGAAAGAAAGGTCAGAGTGAAAAAGTGGGGAGATAATGTGGTTCAGATTTAGGCCAGAAGCCATTGTGTTCAAGGTTAAAGGTCAGATTAAGGGTAAAATGGTATTCTTGTGGAACAAAATAGTCCGCAGTTAGACTGAAGAAGGTCTATTATTGGATATTTAGTTAAGAGTGTACCATAAGTTAATTTTAGTGGTTATAATTAAGAGTCAGATAGCCATTTGTGTAGATGTATTGTTCGTAGTAAGTGGTTAAATTAGCCACAATGATCGGTAAGACATCTGCCTCAAGACAGAAGAAGTACGCTTTTTATAAAGATGTATATTAGAATTAGACAAGCAGCCAGAGTGGTTAGGTTTAGAGCTTAAATTAAAGATAAGATGGTCTACTGTTTGATTGACACCAACTTAAGTTTAGGCATTAAGTCTGAGTGGTTAAGTTTAGGGGTAAGATAAAGATTAGGTGCTCACTTTATTGCTGAAAAATTGTGGAGTATTATTCTCGCCTAATTTTATTTTGCATAAGAGTAGAAGGATAACGAGCGGGGAGCAAATGGCCAAATAGCCCTAGTGAAAAATAGTCAGTTGTTTTTTTGTATTCCAAACTAGAAGAGTTTGGGGAACAAAAATAGTCCTTTGTGAGTTTTGTTTGGAACACATCATCAGTAGTGGACCCAGAGATCATCGAGTGTTTCGGCCATTATCACCAGACGCTCTCACTCTAGGGTGGCCCCGCCAGGTTGATCAAGGTCCCGGCTTTGTGTTGTTTTCTAAATGCTCCCAACTAGGGGAAAAGGACTGGTAGTGTTAGGGTTGGGTCAGGTCAGTGAGCTTTGACGTAGAGAAAGACTGGGTTAACCGACCCGCACGAAATCAGAGGTTTCGTAAGTTGTTCTTACTTTAGAAGTATGGAATGAACCAATAGGAAAGTATATAAATGGTACGATTATTAAACCTTATTAATAACAATTGTATTACTTTGTAAAGTCAGTTATGGTGTAATTATAAATTAACTTACCAACCAACTCACTTAAAACCAATTGTTTGCACCATTTCTGGTTTCCCCAGTTTTAAATCAGTTGGGTCCGAAGAGCAGGTGATCTCCCCCAAGAAGAAAGGGTATTCCCGCCCGAGAACGTGTCATACCAGTCCAGATCGAATCACCCAAAGCCGGGGGAAACAGGTCCGATCAACATCAGCAGTGATGGGGCACTGCTTAGTCAAAAAGAACTCCGCCTCCCCTCTCTCAGCCATGGTAGACCAAAGTCAGACTGAGAAGCAAACCGCACCAGAAAGGTAGGGTCCCATCAGGCCTGGGGGGATCGGGTCCAATCAATGTCAGCAGTGAAGGGGCACTGCCTAACCGAAACGACCCAAAACCCCGTATCAGCCCGACAGACCAAGACCCAACTGAGGGACGGGTTAAAAAACCGCACCAGAAAGGCAGGGTCCCATCAGGCCTGGGGGGACAAGGTCTGACCAACGTCAGCAGTGATGGGGCACTGCTTATTTGGAAAAACCCCAAACCCCGTGTCAGCCCGACAGACCGAGACCCAACTGAGGGAACCCAAGCTTTGTCGTACTAAATAGACTATTTCGGAGCGTCATACACCGCAAAGCTTCCGAGAAAGTCTTGACGTTTGTGTTGAAAACGTCAGTATACTAAGGCTTTTAACTACTGTTTTGAGTCATGGTTCTATTGGAATTTTTATTTAATTTGAAAAGGTGCTATTTTATGATACCATCTTGTTCTCTGATATTAATAAAGAGGTTATCTACAAAAAAATATGTACATTTGTACTTGTTTATTATGTTTTAATCCCTTTTCAAAGTTGAATACTTAAACCCCGAGCCTTCTGGGTAATTCCCAAAAATCAGGGAGTTCATTGAATAAAATGAAAATGTGTGTTATGGCCAATCAGAGGTACTACAACGTTTATACTTTTTTGTACCTAGGGCTCTGTGGCTGAAAGGAGGTATTGCATCTTATAACTAAGTGA
>JAULUE010000233.1:0-30094 GCA_036324585.1 Champsocephalus esox
TGTACGGGTAGTTATGCAGAAGGCAGCCGAAGACGACTTGATTTTACACCAGATGGATGTGAAGACAGCCTACCTGCACGCACCCATTGATAGGGACATATATATGGAACAACCTGAAGGTTACGAGAAGAAAGGAGAGAAGCTAGTGTGCAATCTAGAAAAATCCATTTACGGCCTGAAACAGTCTGGGGGCGAAATTGGAACGAGATGCTTCATACATGTCTAATTGAAGACCCCTTCATACAGAACCCAGTAGACCACTGTGTTTACACAAAGGAGTCAAAAGAATCAGGAAAAGTGATAATTGTGATTTGGGTGGATGATTTGATCATTGCAACAGACAACACTAGAAACCTAGAGCAGATGAAAGGTATGCTCTCCACCAGATTCAAGATGAAGGACCTGGGCAGGTTAAAACATTTTCTAGGCATGGACTTCGAACAGTCTGCCAGTTGTGTAAAAATATCCCAGAAGAGATATGTGGAAAATATCCTGAATCGTTTTGACATGCAGGAGTGTAGAACTAGGGAAACACCATGTGATCAAAAGCTAGACTACAATGAGGATGCACACAAATTGACAGATGTAGCCTCATTTATTTGACAACATGTACTCGTCTCGCCCTGACCTATGTTTTGTAGTGAGTAAGTTATCACAGCATTTTGCTGATCCCAGAGAAGAGCACTGGATTACAGCAAAACATGTTTTCCGTGATCTTAAAGGTACAGCAGATAAACAGCTTTGTTTCAGGAAGAGCAGCGAGGGCTTAGGGCCTATAGTGACGCAGATTGGGCGGCAGACGCCACAGACAGGAGAAGTACCACAGGGTATTGTGCGAGTATGGGTACAGACAGATCAATGGTTTCATGGAAAACAAAGAAACAGCCCATTTGTGAAGCCGAATATATGGCTCTAGCCTTGACAATACAGGAATGTATTTATCTGGAACAACTGCTGGAAGGAATGGATACCTATGTAATAAGAAAACTGTTGTTTATGAAGACAACCAGGGAACCATTGCACTTGCCAGAAACCCTGTGTGCCGACAGAGGTGTAAACATGTGGATATAAAATATCACTTCATTAGATCTGTCATCGGAGAAGAAAAGATGACACTGGTTTACTGTCCTACAGATGACATGGTTGCAGACACTATGACCAAGCCTGTCTCCAAACTGAAATTGAAAAAATGTGCAGGGGTCATGTTCGGTGTGTAAAATATTGCCTATTATGTAATATTGACTGCCATGTTCTTTTGATGTTTTGAACTGTTATTTTTCTTGGAAAAGTTGTACAGTATACACATCATTCATACGTGGGAGTGTTAAGTGTAAGTATTAATATGTCTGCATGTAACTGCACTATAACTGTTCCACAGTAAGAGGGCGCTATAGGCGTAAGGAGGCGCAACTATTGTAGCTGACGTCAGGTATCAGGTATTGTTCCCTCCCCTTCTATCTCTCTCTAGCTCTCATGAGAGGCTTCTCAATTCTTAAATTTCCCCTTCTCGAGACTTAGTCCCGCCCACAGGAGATGCGAGCGGAGGACCGAGGAGGGGAACCGAGGAGAGAGGAGGGGAAGCAGCAGACGTTTAAAGAAATGAGAACTCCTCTCCTCTGAGCAGTCATATTAAAGCGACGTCGGTTCATTATTACGTGGCAGCTGCATCAGCTGTCGAGTGTTTTGTCAAAGCCTGTATTTTATAATCTGAACATTGTTCCCCCACATATTTACTTTGAATTCCTTGAGAGTGCGGTATAATGAGACAACAACAGGCTACAGATGCGGACACACACACATAAATATATGTATATAAATATATACAATTTAAAGTATGAGAGCAGCTCTCATAATAACGTAACACAATCAGAGACTGGATATACCCCCCCCCTTTCTCTGGTCGCTGAAATGGGGAATTGAAATTACGGGCCAAAAGTTGTATTTACAAGTATTAAACGTAAGCAGAGGAGGACACCAAACCAACTGAGACCCGTCTGTCTGCCGCATCTACGCACTGTACAACACACACCTACAGCTCCTAAAGCATAATCAGGCTACAGCCGTTGTGTATTTCATTATGTGAAGCACTAAATGGTCTTAGAAAAATATCGACTCTTTGTTTGTAGATATCTACTAAACTAAAGCAAATAAAGAGAGTATGCCTGTTATACTGAGTGATATATATTCTACACACTGCTCTGCTTTCTGCAGGACCTCACAGCTGTTCTCACTGTAAACATCGCGTTGCGATGAAAGCAGTTTCTAAAATAATATCCAGGGGATGCATGCAGAGCTGTCATTGGCTGAGATAAGTCCGGCCGTGCGTCACGCCTCCACCGTTCCCGGAAATGCATCCGAGGAGGAGCCGTGGAGGAACCATCAGTGTATCCTCGGTTATAGCTCCTCCAGAGAGGCTAGACGCTCGATGCTCGGCCCGCATTTAGAGAAATGAGATGTCCTTCAAAATGGCGCGCTGAAATTCATTTCCGGGTCACTACCGGAGAACCGAGGAGTCGAGATTTGAGTATTGAGAAGCGTCTATGGAGAGCAGGTCAAGTGGTGCAATGCACAATTACACATTTGAAAATAAACCACGCCAGTTAAGGCTAAAGAAGACCTCGTCGTCATGACCAGTTTATTGCTGTATGTGACTCTGTTAACATACTACCTGCAGCAAGTGCTGATAAAGGGTCTAACGTGTTATTAATGTGATAATAAAGTGCTACTCAAGAGTGTAAAGTGTTAATTAAGGGTAAAGGGAACAGACCTGCTCTGGGTATCCGAAGCCGAGCGTCCAGAAGTGTCTGGAGTCTCTTGTTCTCCTCTTTGGAAAGAGACAGCTCCTCCTCGTACTCGGCTATCGTTTTTTCAAACAAAGCAAATATCTCTTCAGCAGCAGCAGTGAGTCGCTGCTTCTTCAAGGACAGCAGCATTTGGACTTTACTCATGTTTACTGGATCACCTTTTCCTGCAAGCTCCGTTAAACACACCGTTTCTCTCTCCATCAAACTCTCAATCTAACTGGCGTTGCTAACGTGTTTCCAGCTAGCATGCTAAGCTAGCTCCTATAGTCCGAGGTAAACACTCCAGAAAAAAATAGCACACAGTCCATTCAGAGGTTTATCCAGACACACAGATGATGGATCAGTAGAGCTGGAGCTCACACACACTTTCTCAGGAACACAGAGAGAGAGAACCGTAGCGACGAGACGCCGTTACCGAATACAATGTGGGACGAACTACTGGTGATATCTTCTTCTTCTCTTGTTTTTGGCGGATTGCAAACAAATTAAAAAGGTGCATACCGCCACCTACTGTACATGACTATGAATCATCACATCATTCCAACTCTTTAAACTATGATCTAAACAAAATTAAATAAAAAGTAAATCAATCAATAAAACAATGAAATAAATAAAACAAAAATACAAATCTATGTTCTTTCCTGACCTAATGTTAAATTATTTGTCCGACCCCAGTTTCACTCAATAATTTAAACAGTGCCTTTCTGGGAGCTCTCACTCCCTCTCCTTTTGTTCCCAAAACACCAACCACACTCCATTCCCTCTCTGCCTCTAAAACTGTAGCCTTTAATTGTTCTCTTTCCCTTTATATATGTCACAATGCAACAAGATATGTTCCACATCTTCTTTTACTGCACAGTTCCCACACTTGTTACTGTCACTTTTCCCCATGATATACAGCGTACTATTCAAAGCCGTGTGATTTATTCTGAGTCTAGCCATCATCATTTCCTCCCTTCTGTTTCTTTCTTTATGAATATGAATTGTAATTGTACTTTGTACTTTGTGATAGTCCTTGCCTTTCTGGTCTTTCTCCCACCTTTTCTGCCAGATCTCCATCCATTTGTTCTTAATGACTGCTTTTCCTTCTCCAAGTTGAACTGGTAATGTTCTTTGCTTTTGTAGTGCACTTTTTGCTAATTTATCAGCACACTCGTTCCCTCTCACCCCCTCATGTGCACTCGTTCCCTTTCACCACGTCATGTGCAAATGAATCTGTACATATAACCACCCTATCTGGTCTGACCTCTTCAACCCACTGCAATCCTATTATTACAGCAAGCATTTCTGCTGTTTACACTGATAATTGATCAGACGCTCTTTTTAAAATAGATATTTTAAAGTCTGGGATGTATATGCCAACTCCAACACACTCTTCCTTGTTCTTAGAACCATCTGTATAAATGTGTAGGAAATTGTAGTACTTTTCGTTGAGATACATACTTGTTTTAATTCCCAATTCATTAGCCACTCTTTTTTCCTTTCTACAATACTCATATCTATTTTAGCTTCTGGGGAAAGCCATGGGGGAACACTGCTAAATGGGGTTGCTTTGGCAAACGTGATATTCTCCACTCCATATGCCCTCGTTCTCTCCTTACTCGTCCAGCCAAACCCACGTCACTGGAATGTTGCATATTCCCACCAATCCTGTAATATTCTATTTGAAATATTTTCTTCTCCACTTCCTCGTAGTCTGACCCAGTATGACAGAGCAAGTTTCTCTCTTCTGATCTCCAGGATCTCCAGAGGTGTCTCTCCTGCTTCTATCAGAACTGCATTGATAGGGGATGACTTTATCGCTCCAATACACAGCCGCTATGCTTTATATTGTATTCTATACATTTTTAAAATCGATGTTTTTGCTGCTGCTCCATAGACTATACAACCAGTCTATTGTGGACCTCATAATTGATCTGTAAATGTCTATTAATGCTTGTTTGTCTGCGCCCCAGTTGCATCCAGCTACAGCTCGTAATACATTTAATACTTTTTAGCATTTTGTTTCCATTTGATTAATATGCATTTTCCATGTATATTTGCTATCAAACCACAGTCCTAGGTATTTGAACTCATTCACCTTTGTCATTGGACGATCATATAGTGTTAGCTGTTGGCCATCAATCTTGCGTTTGTTTGTAAATATCATGTAGCATGCATGACTTGCTTTCTGACATTTTGAATCGCCAGTTATATGACCACCTCTCCACTTTTGTAATCGCTCTAGCTATATTCTCCATTACGTATGAGGAATTTCTTCCCCTTATCCAAATAGCCCCATCATCTGCGTATAGAGCCGATTGGATGCATGTGTCTAAGCATGTAAATATGTCATTAATCATGATGTTAAATACTATTGGACTGACTGCACTCCCTTGGGGAATACCATTTTCTATTTCAAAATAATTGGAAATATCTGCTCCAACCTTTACTCTAAATTCTCCCTCCAATACCCATTCTACTCATTTTGATCAGTAAACCCTCCCTCCACATAGAGTCATACACCTTTGCAATGTCAAAGTACACTATTGCCATCATCTCTTTCATTTTCAATGTTTTTTCCACATCGTTACTCACTCTTACTAATGCATCTATTGTGGACCGCCCTTTATGAAATCCGCTCTGAAAACTACTCAGCTGCCCTTTCTGCTCTCGTACATGTGAGAGCCTACGGACAATGATATTTTCCACCCATTTACATAGGTGTGATGTAAGAGCTATTGGTACATAGTTACTAAGGTTAGCTGTACTGTATCTTTCCCTGGTGTATTGAATGGTAGCACGATTGCTGTTTTCCACACACTTGGCATATCTCCTTCTCTCCAGATTTTATTGAAAAGACCAAAGGTCAATCAATCAATCAATAAATCAATGTTTATTTATATAGCCCAATATCACAAATGTTACATTTGTCTCAGTGGTCTTCACAGTGTGTACAGACTATCAGTATGACAATACGACACCCTCTGTCCTTAGACCCTCACATCGTACAAGGAAAAACTTCAGAAGAAAACCCACAGTTTAAAGGGAAAGATGCGAGAAACCTCAGGGAGAGCAACAGAGGAGGGATCCCTCTCCCAGGACGGACAGACATGCAATAGATGCCTTGTGTAAATTGAAAAGATAATACATTTGCAACATAGGAAGTCCAAATGTTTGGAAATGCATGTGTGTATAATAGGAAGATTAATCCACAAGGATATCCATCCAGGACCGATGATCCAGGACCACAGCCACGACTCGCGATCCAGGGCTCGCGATCCAGGACACAGGACCACAGGACCATCCATGACTCCGGATCCCGGCGTATATATAGACACCAAAAAGAAAGAAATGTGGGGAAGCTGGGTTAATCGGAACATGAGAGTACACAGGTATAGACAGAGAGAAGGAAGAAGTAAGATGTCCCCAGACAAACTAAGCCTATATCAGCAAAACTAGGAGCTGAATCTAATCAGCCCTAACTATAAGCTTTATTAAAAAGGAAGGTCTTAAGCGCATTCTTAAAAACGGATAGGGTGTCTGCCGCCCGAACACAAACTGGAAGCTGATTCCACAAATGTGGAGCTTGATAAGAAAAGGCTCTGGCTCCCATTGTACTTTAGAGACTCTAGGAACAACCAACAACCCTGCATTCTTGGAACGCAATGCCCTAGTAGGACAGTAGGGTATAATGAGTTATTTAAGGTAAGACGGCGCCTGCCCATTAAGGGCTTTGTAGGCGAGAAGAAGAATTTTAAATTCTATCCTGTGTTCTATAGGGAGCCAGTGTAAGGCAGCCAGAACGGGAGTAATGTGGTCCCTTTTCCTAACTCTGGTTAATACATGAGCTGCAGCATTTTGAATCAGCTGAAGCGACTTGACTGACTTCTTGGTACTCCCTGATAATAAAGAGTTACAATAATCCAGCCTAGAAGTAACAAATGCATAGACTAGTTTCTCTGCATCGTTTTGAGGCAAGATATGCCTGATTTTTGCAATGTTACGTAGATGGAAGTAGGCGGTCCTTGAAATTGATTTTATGTGGGCGTTAAAGGATAAATCCTGATCAAATATAACATCAAGATTCCTTACAGTCTCACTGGAAGCCAAAATTAATGCCATCCATAGTTAGTATATCTTTAGATGATTTGTTTTGTAGATTCTTCGGACCAAGTACAATAACTTCAGTTTTGGTCGTGTTTAACATCAAAAAGTTTAAGGTCATCCACGTTTTTAAGTCCTTAAGGCAGTCTTGAATTTTATTTAGATGATTAATTTCATCAGGCTTGATTGATAAATATAGTTGAGTATCATCCGCATAACAATGAAAGTTTACAGAATGATTCCTTGCATTACGGAAGCAGATATAATGTGAACAAAATAGGTCCGAGCACTGAGCCCTGTGGCACTCCTTGGCTAACTTTGGTTTGCATGGAAGATTCATCGTTAACACGTACAAACTGAGAGCGTTCAGATAGATAGGACCTAAATCAGCCTAAAGCGGTTCCCTGTATGCCAACTAAGTGCTCTAGTCTTTGCAATAGGATGTCATGGTCGATAGTATCAAATGCAGCACTGAGATCGAGCAAAACAAGAATAGAGACAAGTCCCTTGTATGAGGCTATTAGAATGTCATTTGTGACTTTAACCAGAGCTGTCTCTGTGCTATGATGTGTTCTAAAGCCAGACTGAAAATCTTCAAATAAATCATTGTTTTTTAAGTAATCACACCGCTGTTTTGCGACCGCTTTCTCAAGAATATTTGAGAGGAATTTAAGATTAGAAATAGGTCTATAGTTGGCTAAAACCTCTGGATCGAGGTTGTGCTATTTAAGAAGCGGTTTTATCACTGCTACTCTGAATGATTGTGGAACATAGCCTGATAATAAAGACATATTCATAATATTTAATAAATAAGTGCTAATTAATGGAAAAACTTCCTTCAACAGCTTGGTTGGAATCAGGTCTAACATGCACGTTGATGGTTTAGAAGAGAGAATCATTGATAGTAATTGTTCAAGGTGTATGGCTGAAAAGCATTCTAATTCACTATCTAGTGTAATATTAGAACTTACATTTCCGGGAGCTGTTGATAACACTATACTGGTCAAAGGCAAGAGGTCATTAATTTTGTTTCTAAGAGTAACAATTTTATCGTTAAAAAAGCACATAAAATCATTAATAGTGAGTGCTATGGGAATAGAAGGCTCAATCGAGCTGTGGCTCTCTGTCAGCCTGGCTACAGTGCTGAAAAGAAATCTTGCATTATTCTTATTCTCATCTATTAATGAAGAGTAGTATGCTGCTCTCGCTTTACGCAGTGCTTTCTTATATTCATTGAGAGTAATATGCCAAATTAAATGAGATTCTTCAAGTTTAGTGGAATGCCATATCCTTTCAAGTTGTCTAGACTTTTGCTTTATTTTGCGGGTTTCGGCATTATGCCATGGAGCTAATCTATGTTGTTTTATTTTCTTCTTTTTCAAAGGAGCAACAGAGTCTAATTTTATTCGCAGCGCATCTGTAGCACTATCAACAACATGATCAATTTGGGGTGGTGTACATTTTGTATAAGTTTCCTCCCCTACATGCAGACATGCTATCGAGTTAAGTATTGGTGGAATCTCTTCCTTAAATGTGGCTATAGCACTAACAGATAGGTTTCTGCTGCAAGAGCTTTTGACTAATGCTTTGTAGTCTCGTAATAGTACTTCAAAAGTTACTAAGAAATCGTCGGATAAAGCAGGATTATGTGGTTCGACTAATAGTTGCTCAATTTCAATACCTTAAGTCAGAACAAGGTCGAGAGTGTGATTATAGCAGTGGGTTGGTTTATTTACACTCTGCCAGAAACCAACATAATCTAATATAGAGTTAAATGCAACAGTAAGGCTATTTTTATCATCGTCAACATGAATATTAAAGTCACCTACGATAATTACTTTGTCTGTTTTAAGAACCAACGTTGATAAAAACTCAGAGAATTCTGATAAGAATTCTGAATAAGGACCTGGTGCACGATACACTGTAACAAATAAGATTGGCTGCAAAGTTTTCCAGGTCGGATGTGTAAGACTAAAAACGAGGCTTTCAAAGGAGGTATAATTTAATTTTGGTTTAGTATTGATAAGTAAACTTGAGTCAAATATTGCTGCAACTCCACCTCCTCGGCCCGTGCCTCGAGCAATATGAGTGTTGATATGGCTGGGTGGAGTGGCCTCATTTATGCTGACATATTCTTCATGTCTCAACCAAGTTTCAGTGAGACAGCATATATCAATATTATAATCTGATATTAAATCATTTACCAATATTGCTTTAGATGCTAGAGATCTTATGTTTAAGAGATCACATTTAATCTTCCTGTTTTGTTGCACTGTAGTAGTTGTGACATTTACTTTTATTTGGTTATTATGTATGACACCTCTATTAAGTTTTACCTTAAATTGTACTTGGGAAGACACACACACCGCTAATATTGGGTATTTTATTGGGTTCGGGATTCCTATGGATGACTGCCTAGGAGAGAGCGCAGAGAAGCGTGTAAGACTGCGACTCCGCCTCCTGGTCGCAATGCCAGTTTGTCATGGATTAAGTCCACAAAGCCCTGAAATGTTTGCCGAAATGAGATCTGCACCTTCCAAAGTAGGATGAATGCCGTCTCTCTTAATCAGACCAGGTTTTCCCCAGAAGGCTGTCCAATTATTTACGAAGCCCACATTGTTTCACCAAGACAACCAGCGCTGAAATGATGACATGCGGCTATACATGTCATCATTGATCAGATTGGGGAGGGGACCAGAGAAGATGAATATGAACGTGAATAACAATCCTACTCTATTTACGTTTATTTTTAGCCAGCAGTTTAAGATGCGCCTCAACGTCGCCCGCTCTGGCCCCCGGAATGCATGTGACTGTGGAGGCTGCGGTCTCTAAATTCACGTGTCTCATAATAGAGCTACCAATAACCAGTGTTGGCTTCTCAGCGGGTGTCTCGCTGAGTGGGGAATATCTGTTAGATACGTGAACGGGTTGGTGGGGACCTGCAGGTTTTGCGTTATGCCCCTTATGAACAGTCACCCAGTCTCCATGCTGCTCGGGAGTTGCCGGGGGACGGCTAATAGGAGCTACCTTTTGCCGGTCCGCACTGGCTAACATGGGCTTTACTGTAGCTGAGTTACTTTCTAAGATGCGGAGCTGGGCTTCTATGGCTATGATTCCCGCCTCCAACCTAACAACTATACTACATTTAACACATGTAAGGTAACTTTCTAAACATAGCATAACATAGCTGGTCTTGTCCTGGGACTGTATATCCTGTACCTTGTAAGGCTATTTTGAGTTCTGACATTGTAAATTCCACATCCAGAGCTGACCTATTATCCTGTCTCTTCTCCTTCACGTCTTCATTCTCTGCTAGTAACTGCTGTTTTTGCTGCCTATGAATATCACTGAGATGCTCCCCACTATGTACTGCTGCAAGTGTCCTTCCTAACATATCTGCTTTCTCTTTATCTGTCACTGCCAGCCTCTCCCCATCAACCAAAGCTGGAATTGTAATGGATTTCCTTTTCTTACTCATCTGCTTAAACATGGACCAGACATCTTCCTAATGTGACTCTGCCAATGGAAGAACACAATTCTCTCCATGTTCTTTTTTTTGTATATTTTATTGTCCTTCGAGCAGCTGCCCTTTTCCTTTGAAACTCTAGAACATTATTTTGAGTCATGTTTTTCTTTAATTCTCTAAATGCATTATTTCACTCTTTAATAGCCCTGCTGCATTCCTCATTCCACCTTGGTACCACTTTCTTCCTACCCTTGGTTGTTGTTTTGGGTATACCGTCCTCTGCTGCATTTAGTATATGTTGCGTTATTTGGCTTGTAATGACCTCTATGCTTCCCTCTGATGTTAGCAGGTGTACCGACTCCTCACACCATATCCTACATTTCCCCCAATCATCTTTAGCAAAGCACCACCTGGTTATTACACCTCCTTCCTGCATATATACATTAGTATTCATTTTAGTAAGCAAACAAATGACATCAGTTATGACATCACTTACCTGTCATAACTTAACGTCTTTCTAGTATATTTCAACAGTTTTACGACAAACTGTGACTTTTTTGACATGGAAATGATTGTTTAAGATTGACAAACATCATATGTGTAATTCAGGGCACAATTCAAACGGGATCGAAAGATACGTTTTCTCTCCATTGACTTCAATACATAATTTTCCCGAAATAAGGTCCCATGGGTCGGAAGTAGATGGGCGGGACTTTGCCTCTCTATAACGGTGATGACGGAGAAACTCATCTCCTCATTGGCTGTGATGTTAAATCATGTGACTGTGATGTATTTCCTTTATAGCCTAACGCTAGCTTTTCACTTGTGTGAAAGAACAGGTATTGGATGTTCACAACTAAAAAACAAAAAATACCATAGGTGTAATCGTTATTAGACATTTTAATATGGAAATGTTACATATTATATATTTTAAATAAAAAAAAACACCACTGGGAAAGTTGAGGAATATAAATATCTCTGTGAACATCACATTGAACTTTTGTGTAACTTGTTAGTAATGTTTTAAGAGATCTCTGTTTAAAGTGATTGTTGGTTATATAACAAGAGTATTTTCCCTGTTTATCTTCCAGGTCCATGAGGGAATATTGTTAACCATCAGGCAGTGCATGCAGCCCCTTAATCCTGCATTTGGTTCATTTCCTTCAGTTTCTGTCCCTCAAATCTTTGGAAACAGTCAGAAAAACGGCTACGGAGAACACGAAGAACCGTTTTAAATGATGACTTTTTTGCTTTAATCACCCCGACTGAATTAATCACACGTGACTATGTTTCACTCATGTTCCCGGTAATACCTTCCACTCTGTTATTGCTTAACTTTTATTCATAACAGTAGTCTAAATAAACTGCAGTGAGTAACATTTCCATGAAGATATTCAGAATATCAAATACCAAGAAGCACATGATGAGGTTTGTCAGTGTCTGACAGGCTGTTGTAGACAAAGTATGCTGCAAAGTATGTTTTTAATGTATCTAGTTTTACATGAATCTTTGGTTGTTTTTCGTAGTGCACATTTTGATGATTGTGTTTGCTGACACCTGACTATATGGACGGAGACAGCATGAAGCTTTCACTGAGGGGACTGACAACAACAAATACCCAACACCTGGGCAGAGATAATACATTTACAATTGTGAATAATGTTTGATATCCTGATGGTAAATGCTTCTTACCCATGTTTGTTTCTTTGGTCGGTTGAAACACAAGTTCTTCCTCTCTCTGCATCCTCCTACCACAAGATAACAAGGTGTAATTGATAGTCATGACCACGTTGGATAGACTGGATGTTATTCTGGAGCTGAGATTTATTCATAAATAAATATCTTTGATACTCGGTTCAATTATTGCATTGTATTCTTTAAATGTAATTTATTATTATAATGTGTTGTAGACTAAAATGTATTATTCTGTATTTACCTTCCACCCTTTGTACATTTTGTCAAATGTATGTATATAACGAGGTGTGTGGTGCAGTGGACTACTCCGTTGGTGTTTGGATCAGGGGGTCACAGGTTAAAACCCCACTATAGTCAGTATGTCGTTGTGTCCCTGAGACACTTCACCCCAAATTGCTCCTTAGGTGATTGTATTGAGTATGACAGTCCCTTTGGATAAAATCGTCTAACAAGTAACCTGTAATGTAATATCAAAAATTCTTATTTAATCATTTATTTTTGTATTTTTATATATTATGTCATTTTCAAACCTCCATGGGTAAGTGAGGTTGACTTACATTTGACCAGTAGACTCTCTCCATTCATCACCTACATATATATATATATCACAAAACATGGTTGCACAGGGAAACTCCCAAAGTGCTGATAATACATTTAACGATGTAATATAATATTATAATGCATTGTAGACTAAAATGTGTTTTTCTGTTTTGTTAAACACAAACACCTGTGGGCTGAGAAACTGTAAAACTAAAATGATTGTATGATAAGTTGGTATCAAACCCATCTGAGGTGCAACTTTTGCAATAAGGAGGACTCGTCCGGGATTTGAACCCGGAACCTCTCGCACCTTAAGCGACAATCATACCCCTAGCCTAGGGGTCGGCAACCCGCGGCCCACGGGCCGCATGCAGCACTTTAAGCCCTCTGCTCTGGCTCCCTTGAGCTTAGACAAAAATAAGAAGGAAATAAAATAAAAGTATTTGTAGGACTATTTATATGTTGTTGCATGGTTGAAAATGTTTCATATTTTGTATTTTGAGGTGATACTGTGACACATAAATCAAAAACAAAACGGTTTTAATTAGGTCAACTAAAATATGCGTCACATCCTGCTACGGTCCGTGAGAGCGCCTTTTCTTGGAGGTGAATAACCTGACCCCCGGCTCGATGAGCGAACTATGGATAAATCAAAGGAAAGTACCGGAGGAACACAGGATTTAATTGTGTGTAGGCAGAGTTATCTGCTTTCACAACAAACGATGCTGGTTTACCGGTATGTTTGATATGTAGAGAGAAGTTGTCAACGGTGGTGCAGCCTTTACGTATCGAGGAACAACAAGGGAGAGGAAGACAGCTGACGATCTTCAGTCATAATTCAATGGGGTATTGTAGTGCCGAGAGATAAGGAGTCAGAGGCGGTGCAAGGAAGGTGCAAGAATAGTGATGTATTCACCAGCTGCAAAGGACAAGAGAGAGAGCCAAGAGGGCACACACTATTTATAGGTAACCCATAACATGTCCGTGTGGGAACAATAACCGCAACTGTAGTTCCAAGTTTAAATTATGTCCCAGTGGTTAAATAGGTGGTCACCACACAAGCCCCCCCAGAATTCAAACATGGCAAAAAAAATATATCCCCACGTCCGTGGAGGAAGCACCACAAGGGCCAAGGAGGGTGGGGCCGCAGGTGAGGACCGGGCCATGGAACGGGCCATGGAACGGGCCACGAAAAGGGCCACGAAAAGGGGCCGCAGGAGAGGGCAGGGTCCCTAACGAGGGCGAGGGCACCCCCACCGGGGGCAGGCCGGAACGGGCCGTCGTAAGGGGGCCGCAGTAGGTGTAGCGGAGAACCCAGCAGGAAAGAGCGCAACCCGGCCGCAGGCAGACGCACAACGGCGGCGGGCACGAAGTCCTCGGCAGGCGTCGAGGTATCTCCGGGAAGCAGGAGAGCAACCCGGCCACAGGCAGACGTGCCGCGGTGGCGGGCATGAAGTCCTCAGCAGGGGAAGCAGGAGAGGCCAGACAGGGTCCCGGAGCGCGCCACCCGATGGAGCATGGGCGACGTCCTGAACTGTCGAGGCGAGTGGGGGTCCAGGAGTGCGCCACCCAGGCGGCGATGAACGTGAATGGCGTCTGGATATCCCCGGAATGCAGGAGAGGCCAGACAGGCTCCGGAGCGCGCCACCCACGGGCCGATGGCAGCATGGGCGACGTCCAAAACCGTAGAGGCGAGACGGGGTCCAGGAATACACCACCCAGGCGTCGATGAAAACGTGAGTGGCGTCTCACGCAGCCGCACGTCCCGAAGAACAAACCCAAGAGGTAGCAATGGGGTTGCTGGTCGACCCAGCAGGTCGTGCATCGTCCCCCCGTTGGATAGAAAGCCGATGCGGTAACGGCAGCAACGTCTCCAGCCTTCTGCGGAGCGCGCACCGAGCCTCAGTCCGAGTGCCGGTGGCAGCCACGGACGTCTCCAATCAAACCCTGGCATTTTGAGAAAGGAACTCGAGTTCCTTTTGCCGTGTTCGGCTCCGTCCCGGAAACTTCTCAAGACGTATCAGGGTCACCAGTGTAGTGCCGAGAGATATGGAGTCAGAGGCGGAGCAAGGAAGGTGCAAGAATAGTGATTTATTCACAAGCTGCAAAGGACATGTTGTCGGGTCACAGCCCGGGTCGACAAGAGTGAGAGCCAAGAGGGCACACACTATTTATAGGTAACCCATAACATGTCCGTGTGGGAACAATAACCGCAACTGTAGTTCCAAGTTTGAATTATGTCCCAGTGGTGGTCACCACAGTATGTAATTTATTTGAGAAAATACTTTTTGTTATATTCCATGGAATGCTCTTAACGTCCCGATAGCAATGAATATATTAACTGCTTTGACAATAAATACATACAAAAATTCATCTCTGGAAGCCCTCGCGCTGTAAAAAGCACGACCAATCATCTGAGCCGGCCCGGCTAAAGTAACTGGATGGCCTAACTGCCTGTCAGCCTTCCATCTGTTCACAAACTTATCTCGTGCCCTCATTAGTCACGTGTGTGTTGGAGGAGGGGCTCTGAAAGAAAGTCTGAAGGAAGAGGCATATTTTTTCCGTTTTATTTTCAAATTCTAGCGCACTCGAGCTGGTTTCTCCATTCTTACCTACCCTACCTTTAACTCTTTTTAGGGTGCAGATATATGTTTTATTTATTTCAAAGTGGGCCCATTTTAATAATATTTTTGTTCCCTTCAAATGTGCAGAGGACTCCCCAAGTGCTGTGTTTAATTTATTTTAAAGTAGGCCTGTGTATTATTTTTAATTCTCCTTATAAGAGTTCTTTGTTTCTTAGTAAAGGTTAACAGTTTTATATCATGTAATAAATAGCCTAATAAATGTCTGATATAACAATAAAAAACTATGAAATATGTTTTGCGGCTCCAGACAAAAAAATGTTTTGGAAAAAGGAGCAAAATGGCTCTTTTGGTCAAAAAGGTTGACCCCTGCCTTAGACCAACGAACCATGAAAACGGACGAAAGCCATCAGATTATCTCTGAACTTTACATGCCACGTTGCATGACTTCTGCTGCTCCCCTTTAACTTGCAAAGGTAGATTTCCTGGTGGTTCAGAGCCCTAGAGGCGCTTTGTTGACCTGCAGATACAACCTGATGCAACCCTGCAGAAGTAACCTCTATTAAATCATCTTTATCTCACCAGGGCCACAGGAATGTTATGGAGGAAAGAAATTGACACAGGTATAAATAAATGCATGAATAAATATATATATGTTAAATTCAGGAATAAATGTATAAATAGGGAAATACATAATGAAAGACTAAATTTAAAAAAATGCCTAAATAATAAATAAAATGAATACTTAAATGAAACTTACATTTTAAATATATTAAATAAATATATATTCTTACTTTTAATTATCATCTTGATTTTTGTATAATTAATTTAATCATGTACTTATACTTCCCCCCTCCCCCCCATCCAGACCCCCATGGTAAACACATTGTACATCTTTTACAGAGAAAAGGAACTTAAATTGTACAAATAACCTTTAGACTTTCTGTCTTCCTCATAATATCCCAAAATAATTTTGCACAAGGAAACTCCTGAGGTGAAAGAATGGTGAAAATGATATTAACAACATTAAATGCATCGGTGACAATCTAGAGCTTCCATTTGATTTAGAAATAACTCTTTTAGATACTTGGCTCAGTAGTCATAACATGTCATACAATTCAATCTAATGTGACATTTGCAAATGAGCAATTCTGTATTAATAATATTCCAACGTCCGAAGAGAGAACCAAGATGTAAAATATGATTAAATGGATATCAATAAACAGGGCCGGTTCTAGCCAATTAGCTGCCCTAGGCGAGATTTTAGCTGGTTTACTGTCCTATAGTATACATTGAAATTATTTCAAACCTGTTTATCCCATTAATTATAAAGGAGTGCCTTGGAAATATTTGTTTACATAACTTGTGAACAAAACGTTTGAGACCCACTGAGATAACTTAGACTAAAGGGAACTATCTAAACACTCAGAGTCCTTTACCTCACTGAGCCTCTCAGCCCTTGTTGTAGAAACATCTTCTTCTTATATCCGTTTGCGCAGCTAGCACCAGATGCTAATAACAACAGTGCCGGTGCGTCCTCTCTCTCTCCCTCGCTCGCTCCCACGCTCACTTGCACTTTGGCTATGAGCTGTGGGCACCAGATAAGCCAACATCCCCCACTTTCATCACTTGCAGCGGTCATCGTACAGGGCAAATGAAAAGTGTAACCGGGATGAAAAGGGTGTTACATTTATTTAATTATGAATGTTTTTTCCCTCCCAGAGCTGCCAGTGCAGCCCCAGATCTGGCGCCCTGGCGACCGCCTATGTCGACTATGCCAAAAACGTCCCTGTCAGGAATTACCCATATATATATATTAGGGCTGTCAGTCGATTAAAATATTTAATCGCAATTAATCGCATGATTGTCCATAGTTAATCGCGATTAATCGCAAATTAATCGCACATTTTTTATCTGTTGTAAATGTATATGAATATTTTTCAAGTTTTTAATACTCTTATCAACATATGAGTGGACAAATAGGCTTTATATTAATGTTTATTATCATTTGAACAATGAAAAATATTCTCATGAATATTAAACACAACAACCTCTGAACATTAGAAATATTCGCCTCAATTCAACCAGGAACCTCTCTCATACAATACAAATGGTGTGTGTGTGTGTGTGTGTGTGTGTGTGTGTGTGTGTGCGTGCGTGTGCGTGCGTGCGTGCATTGGAGCTATGTGCAACTCAAGGCATATGCTCGAACAGGAGCTGCCTGGACGCTGCAATCATGTTGCTGAGTGTGCTGACTTCTCCTCCAATGTCCCGCTGTCTGCTTCCTGCATCAAGTCAAGTGCTCGGCGCAGTTGTGGCGAAATGTCGCTCCTCTGTTTTCATTTAAACAGCTCCTTATATCCGTTAGCGCAGCTAGCTAGCACCAGATGCTAACAACAACAATGCACGTAAGGTCTCACTCTCGCTCGCTCGCTCGGGTCACACATACACAAACCCTCCCGGTCCTCCCAATAGCCAGTCGGTGCCTGCCGGTGAGCGTGGAAGTGTGGTCTGCCACAAGCGGGCGGCAGGAGCGCGGCTTTCAGCATCAGCTTGTAGATGGTATTTTAAACTCGATGCGCTCTGAAACTACGGGGCAGCCGAGGAAAAAAAATACACATGCGTTAATCGCGTTAAAATAATTAGTGGCATTTTTTGCGTTAACTTGACAGCCCTAATATATATATATTTATGTAGAATTGTTGAGATTTTCATATCTACACTGTAGCTATAAGACAATAAAGCCTCTTGAACCCTCAAGTATCTAAAGCAGGGGTGTCCGAACTACGGCCCGGAGGCCATTTTGAATCGGCCCTCAGCAAATTCAGAAAGTATAATGCAGCACGGCCCACAGATTAAACTTGTGCTGGTCTTGTGTTGTACTTCTTAAATATAGATGAAAACATATATCACTCAGTAGTATTCATGTTTTAAGAAGCCAACTTTGCAAACAAATTCAGTCAATTCAAGTTGAAAAATGTTTCTATCAGATCTAAGTTGATAAGAAAAAAGCCCAATAACTTATTTTCATAACACGCTTGAAATAAACATTTCATATTTCCTCTTATGATAATAAAGGGCTTCTGTTTTAAGGAATGAGCTGCTAACAAGATAAATGAAACCCCCTGGAGAGCTGGGATGTAGGCTGTTTGTTTTCTTAAAGTATTTTCAAGTATTAATGGTAGGGTAGGTGTCACATCCTGGCCCTGGCTGATCGCCTCACTCCCTCACCTGTGTATTTTCGCTCCCTGTTAATCACCTGCCTGGTCTCAATGAGCCTCAGCTGTCCCTAATGATCACTCCTCACCTGTGTATTTAGTCTATGCTGTGTCCTTGGTCAGTGCCAGTTCGTTTTGTCTGTATAGCAGAAGGTGCTCCATGTTTCTCTTCTGACGTAAGCTATTGTTCTAGCTGCTTAGCATTTGTACCAACCTTGTTGGTTGTTTTTTTGTTGCTTCTCTAGTAGTTTTCCGCCAATTTAGTTGGTTGTTTTTCGTTACTTCAAGTCAGTACATTTTTTAATCATTGCCTGTTTTATTTTTACCTTTTGGATTAAACACTTGACTTAAGACCTTATTGGTAGTGATGGCAAAATGAAGCTTTGAATGAAGCTTCGAACCACTTGGACAATTGTCGGAAATAGGTTCATTTCTCGAAGCTTCAGTTACAGCGACCTCTCCTGGCAAAGTGCAAGGCTGCAGTGGGTTTAACGTATCTTTGCCTTGAAAAATATTCCATGCACACACACTAAGACTGAATATCATGTTCTATTTGCAATTAAAGATTGATAATTGTGTGTATTGGGTTATTGAGTAGAGACTAGAGGGTGCTGGACCTTTTTTTGGGCTGAGAGGGCCTTTTATCAGGTATTAAAGTTGAAAAGCAATGATTAAAACTTTAACTATTCCAGGCTTTGAACCAGCTGCGCGGAGGACATCGCCGCACCCTGGCCACCGGCTCTATCCACTGGGCTATCTATTCCTTAGACCATTGAAGTGTTTTTAATTTTATATTACTCATTTTCTTTTTGTTCACAGCTTCTCCACATTTCGAAGTGTTTCACGAGCCATAACGACCTATCTTTCTTCCTGGCTTGCTCTATAATGATCCAATTCAAATGCAATGCCAACAACAACTCAACAGCAACAACAACCCACACATTGTACATTGTTTAGAGCGGTTATAAAGTGTTGAAGCGCTCAAGTTTGAAACTGTTTCAACCTGTCACCTGTCAGAATCGAGACGAGGCAGTGCATTGAATCGCGTGAATGGACCGTGAACCAGTCAAGTGATTCATTCAGGAAATGAAGCAGTTGCTGCTTCCGACGTCACATGTCACGTGACTTGAAGCAGTTGCTGCTTCGGACGTCACATGTCACGTGATTTGAAGCAAGCTTCGAAGCACTGCTTCTATGGAATAGGAAGTCCAGGGTTGAAGCTCCGTTCGAAGCTTCAGTGTCAAACTGCCATCACTACTTATTGCCTGGTTGTGCTCTTGAGTCCTATTTTTGCTCGTGCCCGTACTTGTGCTTGATAGTAGGTAAGTTTGAGAAACCGGCTAGAGATACACTTTTTGTTATATTCCATGGAATGCTCTTAACATCCCGATAGCAATGAATATCTTAAGTGCTTTGACAAAACATCCCTAAAAAAATGTCATCTGTGGAAGCCGTGGTGCTGTAAAAAGCACGACCAATCATTTTAGCCGGCCCGGCTAAAATAACTGGATGGCCTACCTGCCCGTCAGCCTTCCATTTGTGCACACATTTATCTTGTGTCCTCATTGGTCATGTTTGTGTGTGTTGGAGGAGGGGCTCTATAAGGAAGTGGCAGATTTTCTCCGGTGGTGTATTTTCAAATTCTAGCGATCTCGAGCCGGTTTCTCAAACTTACCTACCCTACCTTTAAGCATAATTTACCTACATTTGATTTATTTTGCTGACTTATAACGGCCCCTACACACGGCGGCGTGCGTTGTCGCTTCAACGCTTCTGCCCATTCACTTTCAATGGGGTGACGTCACGATTTGCCGAACTGCATTGTGGGAGCAAAGCGTAGCTTCTCTCGCGGTGCTCGCTGCAAAAGTAGAGCAATGTTCTACTTTTGCCGCCTCGACAGAGGCGTCATCCAATCAAATCCCGTGTATGCAAATCTGACGGTACAAGCACTAGCCAATCAAACCGCGTGCATGTTGGGAGAGCCAGACCGCAGTTATTTCCCATATGTCAAAAAATGGAGGAGAAAATTATCGTGGCGGTAGGGAATCACCCGGTACTCTATGACCAATCCCTCTTTACATACAGGGATACAATCCGGAGGTGGCAGAGACAGTGGGTGAAACTGGTAGGTTTTTGCTTGTTTGGGGAGTTTATATCCAGTGTACTTCGTTTTAATGGACAGCTAGCAAGCATAGACAGTATATTTAGCCAGCATGGATGTAGCATGAATGCTTTGCTTTGGATGTCCGGGGCGGGACATTCATGTGATTAGTTGTTGGTCGCGTTGCTCATGTTGACTACCCAAGCTCAAGACACGCCCACCGCCAAGTGGCAATGCACGCCGCCATGTGTAGGGGCCGTAACTGAACTTATGAGGCATTATACCTCTCCTCGAGTGAGGGGCCCAGCTCTTCCTATATTTGTTTCTGTATTTTGCCCTCGATGAAAAATTGTTTGGACACCCTTGATCTAAGGAATAACTCCTTTTGTCAGACCCTTAGGGACATAAGGAGGGCTCGTCCGGGATTTGAACCCGGGACCTCTCGCACCCAAAGCGAGAATCATACCCCTAGACCAACGAGCCATGAAAATCTTAACCATTAGTTATTTAGTCTACTTGAAATGCCACGTCGCATTACTGCTCCCCCTTTAAACTTGACATGAGCAATTCTGTCTTAATAATATTCCAACGACCGAAGAGAGAACTGTGATGAAAACTTCTGTGCAGCAATGCAGAGCCAAGGCTTGAGAAAGGATGGAAACTGGAGTGTCTTTAGTCAACACACTGATATTTATTGAGAGAGAATAATACGGCCAGAGAGTTCACAAGGTATATTCACAACTTTCTTGTGCAGCAACCAAATCAACTCCGCACAAAGGAAGACAGGAACACAGATCTATACAGCAGAAAAGGAGGGAACTGTTTAGAGTATAGGTGAGGTCCTGATAATTTATTCCGGTAAATTACTCTGACCTACTAATTGACCTGACTGAAGTTACTGAGTCTATGTAAGTGTACTGCTTGGCTCAGATCCACCAACGTCAGCAAGATCTCACCTCTATTAACTCCCCGAAGAACCAAGTTAAATTAACTGCTGTTTCTATTCAGACAACTCTTTTCAATCTGTTTAAGCGATCCCGAAGTATTTTGGTATCAGTAAATGGGGTGTGTTCCTACCTAAACATGTGTGTGGCAGGGTGCAGTCTTACCTTTGAAGCAGGGGAGGAGAGCACATATTTTCCCTTTTATTGTCCCAATCCAAAAGGTGAGATCAGTTTATTTGAAGAAAAAGTAGGTCCAAACCAATACAGATTATTTACCTTTTAACACATTATAATCATACAAAACATATTATGCTGGGGTTATATTTTGTATCTAAAACCTTAATTCATATTCATTTTATTCCCGTGCGTACACCTTCCGGGTAGAGTCTAACCATGTATATGTATCCTGGTCGTTCTAACAACGTCTTCCAGGTAGAGTCTAATCTAATCATGTACATGTATCCTGTTCGTTCTAACAACGTCTTCCAGGTAGAGTCTAACCATGTTATTTCTCTTATTCCTGGTCGTTCTAACAACGTCTTCCAGGTATTACTTACCGAGAGCCATCTAACCCAGCTCTGAGGGCCAGAGCTTACAGGGAGAGAGTATACCAGGGGTTTCCCCCTCTCTCCCCCACAAAATCCAAAAAAGCCAGTCTTTTGATGCTCAAAAAACCGGATAGAAAACCCACAAACACCTCCTCTATACCCAACCAACATATTCTATTGGCTCTGGCATAAGACACACCTTCCCAAGTTTGTGTAAAACAAAACATGACTAGACATATTCTATGGCTATGACATCAATGTCTCAATGTGTTTCTCCTTAAGTCCGGAGCCCCCCTCCCTGCTGTGAGAGGAAAGAACGTACCTACTCTCTTATCAGAGAGTGAAGCATTTTCATTGTAGTTTATACAAGAATATAATTGATTATATTTGATTATCACTAACTTTCGTTTTAAGTATTCAACATACTATGAAGCTCTCAACACCCTCTTTTTAAAACGCAAAGTTATCAAATGGCAACAACTACAATTGTAAGCATACATACATATTCAAAAACCATCAAGAAGCATTCTCATTATGGGTTCATCCAAGAATATGATTGATCATATATGATTTATAATTAACTTTCGTTTTAAGTATTTACTTCATACTATGAAGCTCTCAACAGAACTAAGAGCCCACCCTTTCTCTAATCAGTACCAGACATTTGAAACAAAGACTGGTTTGTTATTACCAATGCGCATGGTCCAAACTTCCCCCACAGGACGACAGAGGACCTCTTGACCTTTGTCCTCCTCAAGTTACAGACAGGGCACATGCAAGAAAGACTGAGAATCTCTAAATACACAGATCGGATTCAAATATTCTCTTACAGTCCATTCTTTTTATCAATTTATTGATAACCAATTAACATTAGTCTAAGCATATTTCAGTCTCTACTTAAATCAATAAGCGTCTTCAGAGTTGTGTGGGCTCACATACATCAATTACATCAAAAAGTAAAACAAGATTGAAAACATTTCAATCACCATAATTGAACACAGTCAATCATAATAGAAAAATCATCTCTCTTCAGTGTTTGACTTCTTTTGTCAAAAGCACAATAATAAACACATGAAATACAAAAATATAATAGCAGAATACATGTTTCAAAAATAAGACCTTTTATCATTTATCACTCTGTTAATCTCATTCCTCAAACATAAATTCAAAATCAGCTTACATCTCAAAGATTTACTTCAAGGCAATTACTTATTAAAACACAATTAGAATTTAGGATTATAAGAAAACCAATTGAGGTATAAAATCAGAATCATGAGAGATCCAGCTAAAATTCCCAGTTAACCTCTTAAGCCCTGAGCCTGTTTTTCAGGTTTCAGGCTCGAAAATGCCACTAACACAACAAAGACTATATCTTCACTTCTAAAAGGGGTAAATTAATCATCTTTTCTCTGAAAGCAAGGTTACATCTGTGAGTTGGATGTAGAAGTGTCAGAATCAATATAGATGTTTTTATTTTAAATTAAATTCAGATGGAACACAGTAAAAACATGTACATTCTAATGTCCGCCTAAAAAAAAACATTACTTATAGTGAAAACCACCCTTGAATGATGGGCTAGTAGACTAAAAGCTTTAGGAAACCAAACTATAACATATAAGTACCCTGTATCAAGATTGATGCAAAACAAGTGAAATTTGACCTTTTTAGAGAGGTTTAGAAAAATAAAGTCCAAGCGGGCTCACCTCTGGGTAATTTGGGAACCATCAGTTCCATTTGAACGTTTTCACTGTAAAAATCATTTTATTACTTTCAATTATCACTATATGTATTCATTCCATCCAAATACAACTGTTGTGAAAAAAAAATAAAATAAAAAATAAATAAAACATAGGTCTACTCTGTTATCCTCTGAGCCTCTGAATTAGCCCCGAGCGAAAAATGCTAACCTATTACTGCCCCGAAAATCACTCCTAGCTCCCTTATTACTTATCCTAGCTGCACATCCAACTCATCGTTTATGATTGTAAAGACACAGAATCTAACGGTGCCCACCTCAACACTGAAATATACAAACTCGCGACCTTATCAACAAAAACGTACATCAAATCAAGTGGCGCCAGCGCTAATGCGCTAGGCTAACATGGCTCACCTTCCTCTTTGTCTGGTCTAAACTATCTGAAAGTACAAGCCTGGACGGCAAGACTTTATACCCAGTATATTGCCATAAATATGATGATGGATTATCAGTAAAAGTGTCTATGTGACACAAAGACATTGGATTAACCTTGAGTGGCGTTTCTATTCCGTTGAACACAACTTTTGATCACAGATCAAGAAAGGTACGATGTAATTATTGTAATATTTTTGAAACCGGATGTCGTTTACTTTCTCTTTTCTGGCTGATAGGTCCAGGAATTCAAGGTCGTACAGTGATGACATTCAGGCCCGCCTTAACCTGCCATCAGGCCCTGGGGCTGATAGGTGTTGTAGGCCCCCTATTTAAACAACAAATCAAAGTAATTTCCTCGGCAGGCTCTGTGATCGCACTTCTCCACTCTGCTCTGCGCGCCTGGTCCTCTCCTCCAGATGAGTGACGTATCGGGCCTCCCTCGTGTATCTGTCCGGTTGCCGTTGGCTCCCCTCCACGTAGCGAGTCCTCGTCGTCCTCTCATCTCCTCCAACAGATAATGTCCCTCCTGTCTGTTTTTCCTCTCCCGCTACTCCATCGCTATCAGAACCAGACAGCCTACTTGGCTCCGAGGCCCCGCGGCCGGCACTGCTGCCGCTCGGTACAGAACTCATCTGTCCTTCCTCCTCATCCTGGCCTACAGGTTTAAAATAACCTGTAAGCTTCGACATGTTTTGTAATAGCTGCTGGTCTCGAAACTCCTTTTCCCTCAATAATTTCGATTCCCGAGCGCCACTCTCAAACTTTCTCTTCTCAAACTTTTTCTCCTAAACAACCTTCATCTGTCACTCAATCACTCGCAATTTGAATAAGTCACATGTGAAGCATATTCTCATTCTGATTGGCTGTTCAGTGGTGCCCACTGACTGTTACTGAGTCATCTCTGGAATCCATCGATCTGATTGGTTATTAGCAAATGATCAAAATACTACGGAGGGAAGATATTTTCTATTGGATTACTGGTCTGGGGGAAGCTCGCGAGTGTGTGTGTGTGTATACGTGTGTGTGTATTTTTGCGTTTGTGTGTGTTGTGTGTGTTTCCCGGGGAAAACCCTCATGAGAAACACCGGCTGTTGTTCTGCCTGCTGTGACGGCAAGTTACTCCGTTCTCCGCTTGTAATTATGCCGAAGCTTCAAAGTTGTTTTTATCATCTGAATTTGCCGAATTAAGTTTAATATTCTGAAAGCCAAGACTTCGTTTAATTGAAACCAGATGAAAAGAAAATGTAACGGACCCTGCCGTTACATAACGTCAGCCGGAGGGAGGGGGAGTGAGTGGCGAGGGAGAGCTGTCATCTTCCCTTTACAAGCTTCAAAAATGTATTTATCGTGTGATTTTGGAAATAAAAGTTTCATATTCTGAAAGCCAAGACTTTGTTTATTTAAATGTTTTGTAAAAACATCCGAAATAAAAAAACTTTTTTTTTAATTAATTTTTTTAAAAAACTTTGTTATTGGCTCATGATAGGCCCCTGATCTCCGTAGGCCCCTGGGCTTCAGCCCAGGTCAGCCCGTGCATTAAGGCGGCCCTGATGACATTACATGTGTGGAATCTGTGGAGTCTCAGCTTTAAATCGTATATCTTGTTTGTGCAATTAAGATGGTAATAAGGGCATTTCTACCGTGAGTTCTGTGTAAAAAAGCGTTAGCATTAGTTAGTATTTTTTCGCTCAATGCTAATTCAAAGGCTTGGTATTACTCTTGTGTTTTTTTTAGCTAAAAATTGTTCTTATTGTCAGTTAGCGGAGTTTCTTACCTTTAAAAGGGTATGAAACATTAATAGTTTCATAAATGTTAAGAAGCCCTGAGACATAGTCTCGTAAAAAACTGGTGGGAGGGGTCCAGGACCTTTGGGCTTAAGAGGTTATGGTATAAATTCACAGTGATGAATCGATCAATCTGTAATCTGTAAAGTTACAGTGTCCTCAATATTTAACATTACTTTACGTTTACTTCATCACGCTTTATTCAAGAGTAAGGCACTTAGTAGTACATATATTTCATTCAAAATCTGAAAAGGAAGAATCAGACATTTTATTGTATAACAACCTGAGAAGGAAAAATCAAAACATCTGTTCTTTATTCAAGGAAAAATCAAAACATCTGTTCTTTATTCAAGGAAAAATCAAAACATCTGTTCTTTATTCTGAGTGTCAACTTTAATCAATTTATCAATCGCTGAATGGGGGTACCCATGGTGCAGAAACTGCGACGGAGACCCATAGGTCTGGAAGCTCGGCATCATACATCAACATTGTGTCATCTACAGTTGAATATCCCACTACCCTCTGTGGGGCCTGGAGGGCAGTCTTGGCCACCTTCCGTATGGCTAATTTAACTACAGTGATCAAACAGATCACTAGGATTAGCACAACCAAGATAAACACTGAAACAGTAACAACAAATGTAACCAACCCCGCTCTCCAGGATCCAAAGGTTCCACTTAAATCCCCAAATGTAAACCCATGAGTTTAATGCAATTATTTTATTCCCCTAGTAGTATCATGAGCCATATCCATAACTTCAGGTGTAGCATCAGAAATGAAAGAACAGCACTCAGTTCCAATCACCTTGCATGTTCCCCCCTGGGCAGCTAAGAGGAGATCTAGCGCCATGCAATTCTGTAGTGCTACTGTCCTAACTTCCTGCAATTCTTTGTGTTCAGCTAACATCGCTGTGTTAGATACATTTAGATGATGTTCCACTACTTTGGACAATGTCACAATTTCCTGCTGAGTAATATAAATACCGTACCAAGGTAAAAATAGGCTCGCTATCTGTTGTCCTTGTGTAATGGACCTGCTGTTCCTGTGTAGAGAGGGAAGTATCGCTGCAATCTCATTAGCCTCTACTTTACATTTATTGGGTTGTGAACACTTTATAAATCATTAATAAGCTTTTATAAGACATGAGATGAGAACTGTGAAGACCACTGAGACAAATGTAACATTTGTGATATTGGGCTATATAAATAAACATTGATTGATTGATTTACAGATTAAAGGGATTAGGTAGGCTAGATAACAGGTGCCATAAAAAACGTCATATGGCACACAACCATACGCTCGGTCCCCACAAACTAAGTAAACTCTCTGTGGGAGGTGAATTCTGGCTAATTTTACCCTCACTATGGTATTACAGTCGCTGTGAGAGGGTGTGAGATCCTGCTTCATTCTGGAAACAGATGGACACATTCTTCCATTCATGTACCACAATTGGGGGAACATATACTGAACAGTCACGTGTAGGGGACTTGCCTAAGGGTATTGGCTGCATACAGTCATGTATTTTAACCTCAACGGAGTCCACTGTTCTGGAGCCGAACCAGGGCACAACTGTTACCAAGGCTTCAACCAACAAAGATGGTGTGAGTGGTTGCATTGTACATGTTGGACTTGTAGAGTTAGCCGAACAATTAGTCTGGGCTAGAGCTAACTGGAATTTGTATTCAAAAGCTAGGTTAACGTATTTCTTCACATATATTAGTTTTAAAAACATCAACCGTTTGAAACTGTCAGTCAGGTAATTTTTATTTAATGTATCAACAATGAGAGAGACTAAGCCCTCGTACTCTAAAGGTTGCTCAGAGTCTATGGGGTAGGAAGGAGTGTAACAGTCCTCAGCCTCATCGCTAATTATGGATGCTATGTCATTCCAGCTCACCAGAACGTAGTCAGCTTTTGTGAAAGGAATTGATCTAAACATGGAAGAATGCATGGATTCCGGCATATTTTGGCACAGGGTTAGGGTTAGGGTTAGGTGAATCCACTCCGGTCTACCTTGTACTCTCAGGGCTGTTCTGGTCACTATTAACCTGTTAAGCCCGAAGGTTTTTTTTCACGACACTGTGTATCAGGGCATCTTAATATTTAAAAACTATTAATGTGTTATACCAGATTAACGAGAGGAATCTCAGCTAACTGACAATACGAACCATTTTTACAGAAACAAAACACAAGTCTCACAAGAAGCGTTAGCATTAGCCCTTAGCTAAAACGGGCAGATGCTATTTCCGGTGCTAACTAACAAAAACGATCTTTAAAACTTAATATTTTCTGCACAAACGACATATAATCTGAAAGCTGATACTCCACAGATTATTTGGTTATAAGTATCATCACTGTAGGACACAAACTTACTGAGCTAGCAGCCAGAACAGAGTTTAACAGTTTTCAAAACCATAACAATAATTATGTCTTACTGTTGCTGTTTTGTGATCAAAGCTCGTGTTCAAGGGAATAAAAACGCTGCTTAAAGTTAATCCAATGTCTCTTAGTCACTTTAGAATTGTTCCTGATAATCTATCATTACATTCATGACAGCAGAGTAGGTATAAAGTTTCTCAGTCCCGAGCTAATGCTGTCAAACGTGCTGTTTACGCAAACCTCTCTCTACTTGACGTAAGTGTTTAGCGGGACTTACTAACTGTCACTCGATTCTATTGGCTCTAACGGTTCAGAAAAGGTGTCAATCACCCAAATAGACCAATGGGTTCCAAAGATATGATCCTGCGTAGTATAAACTACACCCGCTCCAGCTCCATTGCGCATTACGCAGCCAGAAGGGAGAGCTTCACCACAGAGCAGGTGCTAGAGATGCTAGCTGACGATAGCTATGATCATACCAGATGACTCTTCGTCGGATGATGAAGATCTCCTCCAGCCAGACCTGGATCCGGACAGTAGTGACTCGGATGTTGAACTTCCACAACAGGTATGTAATCTCTCTGTTATTATATATTACATATACTTAATGTGTTTGGTGAAACTGCGTCACAGTGCTAGCTTAGCCAAGAAGCTACAGGAATGATTAGGCAAAATGCTAAATAGTGTTACTTGTCTTTTTGGAGTTACATTTTCTAAGTGAATGGCCAGTGAATGAATATATATATATGTGTTTACTTATTTATTTGGTGCAATATTATTCATTTATTGTCCAATATTATCCTTTTTATATATTACTTTTGTGTTTGGTGGAACTGCATCACAGTGCTAGCTTAGCCAAGAAGCTACAGGAATGATTAGGCAAAATGCTAAATAGTGTTACTTGTCTTTTTGGAGCTACATTTTCTAAATGAATGGCCAGTGAATGAATATACATGTTTACTTATTTATTTGGTGTAATATTATTCATTTATAGTCCAATATTATCCTATAAGTATAAGCCAGTGAATGAATCTACTCTCTTTGTTTTTCAACATTTGTCAGATGAGGTGTGACCCCAACAGGACAAAGCCACACACCCAGAAGACTTTCAGGGAGCAGCTTGCTGCAGAATTGTTGGAGTTTACTGAAGGCCCTGCTGAAGCCCTGCACCCCCACCACCCCCTTCTCCACCACTCACATGCATGCCCGAGTATTATGGGGAAGATGCCACCAAGGTCAGGAAGAACTGCAGGAGGTGCCTAGATGCTGGACTCAAAAGGGTGAAGACACCTGTGTACTGCAGGAAGTGCCAGGTCCCTCTGTGCTTCACTGTCAAAAATAACTGTTTCAGGGAGTGGCACGACCTAAATACTAGAACATTCAGGTAGGTATAAAGTTCAGGTAGGTATAACATTTTGCGAGTGTTTATTTAAAAAAACAATACTTGTTGTTTTTATATACCTAGTGTGATTTTATTGTATAGTGTGTTGGTAAAATAGTTGTTGTTTTTACAAACCTACAGTGTGGTTTTATTGTATAGTACGTTGGTAAAATGTTTGTTTTTAAATGCCTATAGTGTGTTGGTAAAATATTTGAAATAAATCTGCCCCCAGTTGGAGTCAAATACTATGTTTCCGTTTTTTTTTATTGTGCAAGTACACCTACACACAATGACCTACAGTGTCGTTTTATTGTATAGTGCGTTGGTACAGTTACATACACACACACAGCTACACTTACACATACACACCTACACATACCCACACAGCTACACTCACTTACCCACACAGCTACACATCATCACCAATCTGAAAAG
>JAULUE010000234.1:0-19672 GCA_036324585.1 Champsocephalus esox
ATCAACACTCTATATAAATCCTCTAAATCAATACTCTACATCATTACAATTAAAATCTAATACTAACTATAATACTAAATTATCTAATGACACTTCTCTCATTACACTACTCTATTACTAACATCTCTATCTATTCAAAACAACTACTACTCCACTACTCCACTCCAACCTATCTCTAATCTACATCACATATATATATATCTCATAAACCACACCATCAACACAATATACTAACCATCCTCTACTAACTAATCTCTCTCATCCTAATTCATATATACACATCCCTCATACTAACCACCCTCCTATCTATATATCTACAACACAAATAAATAACTCACATAACCCCCACACATAAAATATAAATCCTATATATCTATAAAATATAACCCACTCCACCTAAATCTATCTACTATCAACAACTTCCTTACGATATAACAATATAATCCCTGACCCCACAAATACTCATAAAACTCAAAATAAATTCACTATCTATTACACATCTCTTTAATAAACTCTAACATCCATCTATCTACCCTACTAATCTCCTATACCAGCATCACCATTCTCACATCAACTCTCACCAACCCCATCACATCTTCCCTCACCACCACCCACCACCCCCCACCCCCTCCCACTCACACACACCCACCACCCCACCCACCCCCTCACCCACCCACCACACACCCCCCCCCCCCCCCCCCCCCCCCCCCCCCCCCCCCCCCCCCCCCCCCCCCCCCCCCCCCCCCCCCCCCCCCCCCCCCCCCCCCCCCCCCCCCCCCCCCACCCCCCCACACCCCCCTCCAACACCCCCACATATCACCCACCCTCTCCCACTCACCAATCCATCACTAACCCCCACCTACACCTCCCCCCTCTACCCACACCTTAAACCCAAACCACACCCCTCTCAACCATCCCCCCCCCTCTACCCCACCTTCTCCACTCCCTCCACCCCCCATCCATACCACCTCACTATCACACCCCTCCCACTCATTCTCCCCCACATCTCCCCTCCCTCACTCCCTACTCCCCTAACCACACCACCCACCCCACTAACATCCAACACCTCAATACACCCCTCTACTAACCACCATCATCACATAACCCACATCATCTCATACCCCTCTCCCCCCCTCATAAACCCCCCCCACACTCCATCCCTCAACCCCCTCCCACCCCACCCCACACCATCACCACCCTCTAACCCCCCCCTACCCCTACCAACCCACAACTCATCCTCCCCCCCTCTCCCCCCTACACCTCTCATACAAATCTATCCCACTCCTCCCTCACTACTCACCCACCCTCCACCTAACACCACTCTACCACACACCTCACCCATCATCCACACCCACCCCCTTATACCCAACTCCACCCTCACTACCACTCACTATCTCCTATACCCACTCATCTACTCTCTACCCTAACTTCCCACACTATCTAAACATCCTCCACCAATTCCCCTCACCCACCACCACTTCACCATCAACTACATCATAACTCCCCTCCTCCTCAACTTACCAAACCTACCAATCAACTATCTCCTATACACAATCACCCACTATCCACACTCCACCATACACACTCAACTCCACTCCCCACCCTTCATCTCCCCCCCCCACACCCTCACTCACTCTCCTACTCAACTCACCTAATTCACTTACTCCCCACCTATCCTCAACCCCACCTCCTCCCACCCTCTTCCCACACAACCCTCTCACCCTACTCATCACACACCACTATCAACCCCCCAACCCTCACACCCTCCCCCCAACCATCACACCAACCTAACACACTCCACCTCCCACACACACCACACACACCACCCCAAACACACCCACCCCATACACCTCCCGTACTTCTCCCAACCACCTCCACAAACACCACTCCCCACACCCCCTCTACCCCCACCTCTACCCACCCCCAATCCCACCTCCCTATCCCACCTCCCAACCCACCACCCAATCCCCGACTCTCCCCACAAACTAACACCATCTCTCACTAACCCCCACTACACACCCACACTCACACCTCACTCTCAAACACCCCCCTCCCTAACACTCCCCATCACCACCCCACTACCCCACCCTCACTATCTCCACATAAACTCACTCACCACACACCATCTCCACTAACACTCACACCCACCCACACCTCCTCTCACTCTCTCCTCACTCCTCTACACCACACTCACTCACCACATATCCTTCACTCACCACAACACCCACAAAATCATCACACAAACTCCACACCCACCACCCTCACTCCACCCCACCACACCCACACCACACACACTACCCCACTACACAACACCCCTCTCAACCTAATCACACACCTCCACTCTCCTCTCTAACAACCACCACACTCCCACTCCCATCCTCCACCTCCCTGCACCCCTACCTCACATCTCACCCCCCCACCAACTACTACTCCCCACACACCAACCCTACCCACCAATCAAACCACCCCTCCCCACCCTCCCACCCCCCCAATATCAATATCACCTCACTACCCACTCCCCTCTCATCCACAAACACACACCAACTCCACTAAAACCACCAACACACCACCACCTACCTCCCCCCTCCCCCCACCCCCACCCAACACCCCCTCCACATCTCACCACATACCCCTCCACATACACTCACACCCCCTCCACTCCCCCCCTCCACCCTCACTCACATACCAACACATCACCCCACTCCCCTCCCCCACCCCATCCTCCCACTCTCCACCCACCACCACTTCATCACACAATCCCCCCAACAACCCCCTAACCTCCACTCACCTCCCACACACACCTCCCCTATCCAACACCCCCAACCACCTAAACTCTCACTCACCCCACCACCCCTCTCAACAACTCTCTAACTCCCCAAAATCCCCAGCCTATCTCATCCCCCCAACACTCACCCCACCCCCCCCACCCCCCCACACTCACAACTCCACACCACCACACCACCGACCTCCCCACCTCTACCCACCCACTCACGCACCACCAAACCACTCCCACCTCCCCCCCCCCACCACCTCTCCTCACACCTCATCTATCCAACCACAAACACTCTCACCGCCTACCCACACCTCATCTCACACTCACCCCCTCCCCCCCCACATCCACACCCCATCTCTTCCACCCTCACACCAACCACTCATCCCACATCCCCATCTCTCTCCCATCCTCCTTAACCACACCATCTCACACCTCTACTCCACATCATACTATCTCCCTCACACCTCCACATATTCCTCATAGTACCACTCTCACCCAACTCACATACACATCCCCTCTACCTACACCCCCCTCACACATACTCAACCACCATACCACCACAACACCCAACACTCTTCACTCCTCCACACACCTCCTACACCCACAACACAACTATCCTCCCAACTCTTCACCACTCCAACTCCCCCCACACACCACTCACTACACCACCACCCACCCTCAATGACCCTCACACTCCACAAACACTCCACACCAACCCCACACAACACCACTACACACATCCCTAACCACTCCACCTCATACACCCACCACACCCTCTCTAACACACACAACACAAACCATACAACTCTCCATACACTAATACCCCTCTAAATCTCTCTCTCTAACTACCCACTCCAAATCATCTATCATCACCTCAAATCTTACCTAACCTCCCCCAAACCATCCTAAACAACTCTGGCTCTACTCCCCCCATCCCTATCCTACTATCACCACTCCTCTCACTCCACCACCACCCTCTCTTCCAAACTACACCCACATCTCAATCCCCATCAACAACACTAACACCACCCACTCACTCACTCTCACTCTACTACATCACTTACACCACACACATCTCAATCCACCCCCCAACACATCCTAATATACTCACACACTCTACCTCCTCTCACTCCATTCCCACTCAACACTCTCCCACCCCCGACCACAAACCCACTCAACCACCACAAAATACTCCCACACTCTAATCTATCCTCCTACACTCCTAACTCCATCCTCATACTCCCACTCATATCAACTCTACTACATCTTACCAATCACCCACACACAATCACTAATACTCACATCACAACCCACCCACCTCTATATCACCAAAAACAGAGTAGCTCCAACTCATCATCAACTCTCTACCTCCAAAACCTCAACACTAACTCTCCACATCCTACTCATACCCACAACCCCCTACTCCAATCAACTAAACCTTATACACACACAACAACAACACGCCGCAACCCACCCAACCTATCAATCTCAACCCCTAACCCTCACCACCTATCTCACTCCCCTATCTATCTAACAATAACCTCACTCTCCCAACCAAAAATCCACCACCACAACAATCAAACTCAGCCATCCTCTCTATCCCACCTCTCCCCCTCTATATATCTCAACTCATACTCATCCTTCTATCTCTACCTCTCTCCCAACCCCCCACCCACTCACCCCCCACAACTACACCCCAACCACACACCACCCCACACCCACCACCCCACCACCACACACCACACACACCCCCCCTCCCCCCCCCCCAACCCCACCCACCCCACCCCCAACACCACCACCACCCACCTCACCCCACACTATCCCCACACCCACACCACACCACACACCAACACACACACACCACACCACACACACACTCACCACACCACCCCACACACACACACCACACCTCACACCATCCAACCACACACCCTCCCCCCCCCACACACCACACCCACACACACACCACCACACACACTACACCACCACCCACACAACACAAACACCCACCAACACCCACACCACCCCCCTCCACACCCCCACCCAAACACACACCCCACCCCACCACACCCACACCTCACCCAACCTCACCAATCACACACTCCACCACACCACCACCACCCACCCACCCACCACCCAACACACCCACACCCCCACACCACCACCCACACACCCACCACCCACACCCACCCACACACACACACCCACCACACCACCACCACCCCACACACACCACACCCACACCCACCCACACACCACACCCACCACACCACCACCACACCACCACACACACCCACCACACACCACCCACACCACCCACACACCACACCACACACCACACCACACCCACACCACACCCACCACACCACCCACCACCACACACCCACACACCACACACACCACCCACCACCCACACACCCACCACACACACCCACACCACACACCACCACACACCACACCCACACACCACACACCACACCACCACACCACACACCCCCACACACCACACCACACACACCCACACCCACCACACACCCACACACCCACACCCCACACCACCACACCCACCCCACACCACACACACCCACCCCACACCACACACCACCCACCACACCACCCACCACCACACCCACACCACACACACCACACCCACACCCACCACCACACACACCACACCACCCACACACCCCACACCCACCACACACCCCACACACCCACACCACACCACACCCACACACACCACCCCCACCCACCACACACCCACCACACCCACACCACACCCACCACCACACCACACCACACCACCCCACACACACCCCACCACACACCCACACACACCCACCCACACCACCACACACACCACACCACACACACCACACCCACACACCCACACCACCCACACCCACACACCACACCACCACCACACCACACCCCACCACCCACACACACACACCCACACACACACCACACACCACCACCCCACCCACCACCCACACCACACCCCACCCACCACACCACACCCCACACACACCCACCACCACCCACACACCACACCCACCACACCACACACCCCACCACACCACACACCACCACACCACACACCACCACCCACCACACACCCACACACCCACCACACACCACACCCACACCACCCACCCACACACCCACACACACCACACACACACACCACACACACCCCCCACCCACACCACACCACACCCCACCACCCACACCCACACACACACCACACACCACACCCACCACACCCACCCACCCACACCCACACACCACCACCACCACCCACCACACACACCACACCCCACACACACACCACACACCACCACCACACCCACACCCACACCACACACCACACACACACCCACACCACCACACACCCACCCACACACACCCACCACCCACCACCACACCCCACACCACCACCCACCACACACCCACACCCCACACACCACCCACACCACACACCACACCCACCCACACCACACCACCACACACCCACACACCACCCACCACACCCACCACCCCACACACACCCACCACCACACCACACACCACACACCCACCCACACCACCACCACACCCACACACACACCACACACACCACCCCCCCACCACACCACCACACACCACACACCACACCCACACCCACACACACCCACACACCACCACACACACCCACCACCACACCACACCACCCCCACACCACACCCACCACACCACACCCACACCCACACACACCACACACACCACACCCACCACACCACCACCACACACCCACACACCACCACACCCCACACCACACACCCACCACACCCACACACCCACCACACCACACCCACCCCACACCACACACACCACACACCCCACCACCACCACCACCACACCACCCCACCCACCCCACACCACACACCACCACACCCACACACACCCACACCCACCACACCACACCCACACACACCACCACCACCCCACCCACCACACCACCACACCACACCACCCACACCACCCACCACACCCACCACCCACCACACCCACACACCACCACACACACCCACACCACCACCACACACACACACCACCACCACACCACACACCACCACACCACCCCCCACCACACCCACCACACCACCCACCACACACCCACACACCACACCCCACACCACACCCACCCACCCACACACACCACACACCACCACACCCACACCACACACCCCACACCACCACCCCACACCACACACACACACCCACACCACCACACCCACACCACACCACCACCCACACACCACCACACCACACACCCCACCCACCACACCACCACACACCACCACACACCCCCCACACCCACACCACACACACACACCACACCACACACACCCACCACCACACACCCACCACCACACCCACACACACCACCCCCACACACCCACACCACCACCACCCACCCACACCCACACCACACCACCCACACACACCCACCACACCACCACCCACCACCACACACACCACACACACCACCCACCACACCCACCACCCACCACACACACACCCCACACACACACCCACCACCACCACACACCACCACCACACCACCACACACCCCACCACCACACCACCACACACACCCACACACCACCCACACCCACCACACACACCACACCACCACACCACCACCCACACCCCACACACACCACCACCACCCCACACCCACACACACCACCCCCACACACCCACCACACACACACCACCCACACACACCCACACCCACACCACACACCACACACACACCCCACCCACCACCACACCCACCACACCACCCACACCCACACACCCACACACCACACACACCACCACACCCCACCACCCACACACCACACCCCCACACACCACACCCACACCCACCACACCCACACACACCCACCCACACCACACACACCACCACCACACACACACCCCACACACCCACACACACCACCCCACACACCCACCACACACCCACACCACCACCACACACACCCACACCACACCACACACCCCACACACCACCACACCACACACCACACCCCACCCACCCACCCACACACCCACACCACACCACACCCACACCCACCACCCACACACACCACACACACCACCACACCCCACCACCACACCACCCCACCACCCCACCACACCACACCCCACCCCACACCACCCACACCACCACACCCCACCCACCACACCACACCCACCCCACCCACACCCCCACACCACCCCACACCCCACCACACCACCACACCACACACACCCCCACACCCCACCCACCACCACACCACACCCACCACCCCACCACCACACACCCCCACACCACCCACACACCACACACACCACACCACACACACCACACCACACCACACACCACCCACACACCACACACCACCCACCCCACACCACCCACACACCCACCCACACCCACACCACCACACACCACACCCCACCACCCACACACACCCACACCACCCACACCACCCACCACCCACCACCACCCACACACCACACCACCACCCACCCACACACACACCCACCACCCACCACACACCCACCCACCACACCCCCACCACACACCACACCACCCACACCCACACCCACACACCACCCACACCACCACCCCACACCACACCCCACCACACACACCACACACACCACCCCACCCACACACCCCACACACCCACACCCACCACACCACACACACACCCCCCACACCACACCACCACACACACCACCCACACACCACACACCACCCACACCACCACACCCCCACACACCACCCACACACCACCCACCCCCACACACCCACACACCACACCCACCCCACACACCACCCACACCCACCACCCCCACCACCACACCACCCACACACCACACCACACACCCCACACACCACACCCCACCACACCCCCACCACACCCACACACCCCACACCACCCCCACACACCACACCACCACCACACCACACCACCACCACACACCCCCACCACCACACACCACCACCCACACCACCCACACCCACACACACCCACCACCCACCACCCCACACCACACCCACACACACCACACACCACCACCACCACACCACCCACACACCACCACCCACACCACCCACACCCACCCACCACCACACCACACCACCCCCACACCCACCCACACCACCCCACACACACCCACACACCACCACCACCACACCCACCCACACACACCCACCACACCCACCACACACACCACCACACACCACACCCACACACACCACCCCACACACCCACCCCACCACACACACCACCACACACCCCCACCCACACCACACACACACCCACACACCACACCCCACCACCCACACACCCCACCACACCACCCACACCCACACCACCACACACCCACACCACACCACACACCCACACACCCCCCCACACACCACCACCCACACACACCACCCACCACACCCACCACACACACCACCACACACCACACCCCCACCCACACACCCACACACCACACCCCCACACACCACACACCCCACACCACCACCACACCCACACACCACCCACCCACACACCCACCCCCCACACACCACCCACACCACACCCCACACCACCACCCACCCACCCACACACACCACCCCACACCACCACCACACACCCACCCCACACACACACCACCCACACACCACCACCACCCCCACCACCCACACACCACACACACCCACCACACACACACACACCACACACCCCCACCACACACCACACACCACACCCCACCACACCCACACCCCACCACCCACCACACACACCCACCCCACCACACACCACCACACCCCACACCACCCACACCACCCACACCACACCACACCCCACCACCACACCACCCACCCCACCACCCCCACACCCCCCACCACCCACACACCCACCACACCCACACACCCACACACACCACACCCACACCACCACCACACCCACCACCCACACCACCCACAACCACCCACACCACACCACCCCCACACCCACACCACACCACCACACACACACCCACCACACCACCCCCACACACACACCCACACCCCACACCCACCACACCCCCCCCACACACCCACCCACACCCCACACACCCCCCACACCACCCACCACACCACCACACCCCCACACACACCACCACCACCCACACCACCACCACCACACCCACCACCACACCCCCCCCACACACACCACACACCACCACACCCACCACACACCCCACCACCACCACACACCCACACCCACCCCCACACACCACACCACACACCCACACACACACACACACCACACACCACACCACCCACACCACACCACACCCACCACACCCACACACCACACCCCACACAACACACACACCCACACCACCACACACCCCACCCACACCCACCACACCACCCACACCACCACACCCACACACACACCCCCACCCACACCACACCCACCACACACCACACCCCACCCACCACCCACACCCACACACACCACACACCACACCCCCACCCCACACACCACCACACCACCCACACCACACCCACCCCACACCACACCACACCCACCACACACCACACACCACACCACCCACACACCACCACACCCACACACACCACCCCCCACCAACACCCACCACCCCACCACACACCCCCACACACACACCACACACACCACACACCACACCCCCACACCCCACCACACACCACCCCACCCACACCACCACACCACCCACACACCCCCCACACCACCACCACCACCACCACACACACCACACACCACACACACCCACCACACACCCCACACCCCACACACAACCACCACACCCACCACACCCACACCACCCACACACCACACACACCACCACCACCCAACACCCCCACCACCCCACCACCACCACCCCACCCACACCCCCACACACACCCCACACACCACACCCCACACACACCACACACACACACCCCACACACACCCCACCACACCCAACCACCACACCCCACCACCCACACCCCCCACCACCACCACCACACACCACACCCACACACCCCCACACACACCACACACACCACACCACACCCCACACCCCACCCACACCACACCACACACCACCACACCCACACACACCACACACACACCCCACACCACCACACACACCACACACCACACACCACACCCCACCACACACCCCACACACACAACCCCCCACACCACCCCACACCCACACACCCACACCACACCACCACCACCCACCACACCACCCCACCCACACCACACACACCCACACACACCACCCCACACCACACCCCACCCACCACCACCCACCACACACACCCCACACACCACACCACACCACCCACACACCACCACCACCACACACCCACACCACCCACACACACACCCACCACACACCACCCACCCACACACACCCCACCCACCCCACCCCCACACACACACACCACCCACCACCCCCACACCACCACCACACCCACCACCCACCCACACCACACACCACACACACACCACCCACACCACCCCACACCACACACACCACACACCACCACACACCACACACACACCCCACCCACACCACCACCACACACCACACCACACACACCACACCCACCACCCACACACACCACACCCCACACACCACACCACCACACCCCACACACACACCCACCACCACACCACACCCCACACCACCACACACCACACCCCACCACCACCACACCCCCCACACCCACACCACCCACACACCCACCACCACACCACACACCACACCCACACCACCACACACACCCACCCCACACCCACACCACACCCACCACACCCACCACCCACACACACCACACCCCACACCACCACACCCACACACCACACACACCACCACACACCACACCACCCCACACCACACCACCACCCCCACACACCACACACCCACCACACCCACCACCACACACCACACCACACACCACACCACACCACCACACACACCACACCACCACACACACCACACCCACCACCACACCCCCCACCACACCACCACACACACCCCACACCACACAACCCACACCACACCCCACCCACACACACACCCACACCCACACACCACACCCACACCACACCACCCACACACACCCCACACACCACCACACCACACCACACCACCACCCACCACACACACACCACACCACCACACACCCACCACACCCCACACCACACCCACACACACCCACCACACCACACCACACACCACACACCCCACCACCACACACCCACCACACACCACCACCCACACCCACCACACACCACACACCCCACCCACCACCACCCCCACACCACACCACCACACACACCCACCCACACCCACCACACACACACCACACCACACCACCCACACACCACCACCACCCACACCACACACCCCACACACACACCACACACCACCACCCACACACCACACACCACCCCACCACCCCACCACCACCCACACCACACCACACACCACACCACCCACACCCACCACACCACACCCACACACCACCACACCCCACCCACACACCACCCACACCCACCCACCACCCCACCCACCACCACACCACACACCACCCACACACCCACACACACACCACACACCACACCACACCACACCACCACACACACCACCACCACCACACACCCACCACACCACCCACACCCACCCACACCCACACACACCCACACACCACACCACACACCACCACCACACCCACCCACCACCCCCACACCACACCCCACCCACACACCACCCACACACACCCACACACCACCACACCCCACCACACCACCCACACCACCACACCACACACCACCCACACCACCCACACACACACCCACACCCCACACCACACCCACCACACCACCACACACCCCACACACCACACACCACACCACCCCACCACCACCACACCACCCCACACACACCACCACACACACACACACCCCACCACACCACACACCACACCCACACACCCACACCACACCCACACCACCACCACACACACACCACCACACCACCACACACCCCACACACCCACACACCCACACCCACACCACCACACCCCACACCCACCACACCACACACCCACCACACCACCACACACCACCACCCCACCACCCACACCACACCACCACACCACACACCACACCACCCACCACACCACACACCACCCCACACACACCCCACACCACCCACCACCCCACCACCACACACCCCACACACCCCCACCACACACCACACACACACCACACCCACCACCACCACACACCCCACACCACCCACCCACCCACCACCCACACACCACACCACACACCCACCACACCACACACCACCCCCACCCACACCACACCACACACCCCACACACACCACCCCACCACACACCACACCCACCACACCACCACACCACCACACCCCACACCCACCACACCACACACCCACACCACACCACCCACCACACCACCACACCACCCCCACCACACCCCCACCACACCACCCACCCACACACACCCACCACCCCACCACACACCCCACCACACACCACCCCACCACACCCCCACCACACCCACACACACACCCACACCACACCACACCACACACCCCACACACACCACCCCACCACACCACACCCACACACCACACCACCACACACCCCACACCACACCACACACACCACCACACCCCACACACCACACCCACACACACCACACCACACCACACACACACCCCACCCACACACCACCCCACACACCACACACACCACACCACACACCACCACCCACACCACACCACACCACCCACACCACACACCACACCCACCACACCACACCCACCACACCACCACACCCACACCACACACCCACACACCCACACCACACCACACACCCCACACACCACCCACCACACACCACACACACACCCACCACACCACCACACACCCACCACCACACCCACCACACACCCACCACACCCACCCACCACACACACCCCACCACCCCACCCACACCACACACACACACCCACCACACCCACACACCACCCACACACCACCACCACCACACCCCACCACACACCACACCACACACCACCCACCACCACACCCCACACACCACCCACCCCACCCACCCACACACCCACACCACCACACCCACCACCACCACCACACACCACCCACCCACACACCCACCACACACCACACCACACACCACACCACCACACCCACACCACACCCCACCACACACCACACACCACCACACCCCACCACCACACACACCCACACCACACCACCCACACACACCCACACCACCACACACACCCACACACCCCACCACACCACACCACCCACACACCACCCACACACCCACACCACCACCACCCACCACCACCACACACACACCACACACCCCACACCACCACCACACCACACCACACACACCCCACACCACCCACACACCCACCACACCACACACACACCACACACCCCACACCACACACCCACACCACCCACACCACCACCCACCCACACCACACCCACACCCCACCACACACACCCACCCACACACACCACCCACCACACCCACACACACCCACACACCACACACCACACCACACCACCACACACACACACCACCCCCACACACCACCACACCCACACACACCACACCACCCACACACCCACCACCCACACACCCACCACACACCACACCCACCACACCACACACCACCACCACCACCCACACACACACACACCACCCACACCCACCACCCACACACACACACCCACCACACCCCACACCACCACACCACCCACCACCACACCACACACCACACCACCACCCACCACCCACACCACACCACCACCCACACACCACCCACACCACACCACACCACACACACCACCACACACCACCCACACCACACCACACACACCCACACACCCACCACCACACCACACCACCACACCCCACACACCACCCACACCACACACCACCACACCACACCACCCACCACACACACACCACCCCCCACACCACCACCCACACCACACCCACACACACCACACCACCCCCACACACCACCCACACACCACCACCCACACCCACCACACCACACCACCACACACACACACCACACCACCACACACCCACACCACACACCCCCACACCACACCACCCACACACCACACACACCACACCCACACACCCACACACCACACCCACCACCCACCACCACACACCCACACACCACCACACCACACCCCACCACACCACCACCCACACCACCCACACCCACACCACACACCACCCCCCACACACCACACACACCACCCACCCCACACACCCACACACCACACACACACCACCCCACACCCACCACACCACACCCACCACCACACCCCACCACACACACCACCACCCACCACCACACCCACCCACACACCACCCACACACCACCACCCACACACCCACACCACCCCCACCCCCACACCACACCACCACACCACACCCCACCCACCCACACCCCACACCACCCACACCACACACACCCACCCACACCACACACCCACCACACCACCACACACACCACACACCCCACACCACCACACCCCACCCCACACCACACACCCACACCACCCACCACACCCACACCACACCACACACCCACACACCCACCCACACCACACCACCACACACCCCCACCACACCACACCACCACACCACACACCCACACACCACACCCACCACCACCACACCCCACCACACCCCACACCCACCACACCCACACCCACACCCACCCACACACACCACCCACACACACCACACCCACCCACCACACACCCCCACCCACACCCACACCACCCACACCACCACACCACACCCACACCCACACACCCACCACACCACACACCACCCACACCACCACACCACCCACCACACACACCACCCACCCACACCCACACACCACACACACCCCCACACCACACCACCCACCACCCCCACACCCACACACCACCACCACACACACACACCTCACCACACACCACCCCACACCACTACCACACCTCTCACACCTACTCCCTCCACTCACACCAACACACACACACACCTCACACACTCACACCACACACCCCACTCAAACCTCCTCACATACAAACACACACACCCACCACACTCACATCACATCACCACTACTCACCTCTCCACCACCCCACCCACACAACACACAAAATAAACACACAACACTCACACACTCCCACTCATCACACTCACACTTCACCACTCACACACCCTCACCTCACCACACACACCATCTACACCTCAGCATCACCACCTTCAAACAACACACTCGTCACACACACACTCAGCTCACGCGTACCACACACTCTCACTACACCTCTCTCCCTCTGGTATCACTCTCAGCACACACACGGGTTCACTACTCTCTGCTCACACACTCACTCTCCACTGGTACACACTACCAGGTTCTCACACTCAGCGACTCGATACCCACGTACACCACTACACACACACACTCCACTCTATCAGGTTCACACCACCCACACACACACCAACACACCAACACACACACACACCACCACACACACACCAGCTACACCCTCACACCACATCACCCCACACACCACAGGTACACACACCACAACACACACCCAGGTACACAACACTCAGGTACACACCACCCTCAGGTACACCACACACACACACACACACCCTCAGGTACACACACTCAGGTACACACACACACACACCTCAGGTACACACACTCGGGTACACACAGACACACACACACACACACACACACCCTCAGGTACACTCAGGTACACACACACACACCTCAGGTACACACACTCAGGTACACACACACACTCAGGTACACACACACACACCCTCAGGTACACACAGGTACACACTCAGGTACACACACACACACCCTCAGGTACACACAGGTACACACACACACACACACACACCCTCAGGTACACACAGGTACACACAGACACACCCTCAGGTACACACAAACAGGTACACACACGTACACACAGGGACACACCCTCAGGTACACACCCTCAGGTACACACAGGTACACACACACGCCCTCAGGTACACACAAACACACACACACACAGACGTACACACAGGGACACACACTCAGGTACACACACACACACCCCCTCAGGTACACACAGGTACACACACACGCCCTCAGGTACACACACACACACACACGTACACACAGGGACACACACTCAGGTACACACACACACACACACACTCAGGTACACACAGGTACACACACACGCCCTCAGGCACACACACACACACATACACACAGGGACACACACTCAGGTACACACACACACACACCCTCAGGTACACACACTCAGGTACACCCACACCCTCAGGTACACACAGGTACACACACGCCCTCAGGTACACACACACACACACTGTAGTAATGACCCCCCCCTCCCTCCCTCCCTCCCCAGACTCTGGTGCTGATGAGCGACCTGGCCACCATCTTGGATCTGCAGGGTCGCCATGACGACGCCCTGCAGCTGGTGCAGCATGCGGTGCAGCTGAGTCGCAGCGTCACACACCCCGACCTGCAAGTGCTGCTGGGAAACATGGCCGGCATCCTGCTGCACACAGGTGTGACGATACCTGCTGAGTCATGGTGATACCTGCTGAGTCATGGTGATACCTGCTGAGTCATGGTGATACCTGCTGAGTCATGGTGATACCTGCTGAGTCACGGTGATACCTGCTGAGTCATGGTGATACCTGCTGAGTCATGGTGATACCTGCTGAGTCATGGTGATACCTGCTGAGTCATGGTGTGGTGATACCTGCTGAGTCATGGTGATACCTGCTGAGTCATGGTGATACCTGCTGAGTCATGGTGTGGTGATACCTGCTGAGTCATGGTGATACCTGCTGAGTCATGGTGTGGTGATACCTGCTGAGTCATGATGATACCTGCTGAGTCATGGTGATACCTGCTGAGTCATGGTGATACCTGCTGAGTCATGATGATACCTGCTGAGTCATGGTGATACCTGCTGAGTCATGGTGATACCTGCTGAGTCATGGTGATACCTGCTGAGTCATGGTGATACCTGCTGAGTCATGATGATACCTGCTGAGTCATGGTGTGGTGATACCTGCTGAGTCATGGTGATACCTGCTGAGTCATGGTGATACCTGCTGAGTCATGATGATACCTGCTGAGTCATGATGATACCTGCTGAGTCATGGTGTGGTGATACCTGCTGAGTCATGGTGATACCTGCTGAGTCATGGTGATACCTGCTGAGTCATGGTGATACCTGCTGAGTCATGATGATACCTGCTGAGTCATGGTATGGTGATACCTGCTGAGTCATGGTGATACCTGCTGAGTCATGGTGTGGTGATACCTGCTGAGTCATGGTGATACCTGCTGAGTCATGGTGATACCTGCTGAGTCATGGTGATACCTGCTGAGTCATGGTGTGGTGATACCTGCTGAGTCATGGTGATACCTGCTGAGTCATGGTGATACCTGCTGAGTCATGGTGATACCTGCTGAGTCATGGTGATACTTGCTGAGTCATGGTGATACTTGCTGAGTCATGGTGTGGTGATACCTGCTGAGTCATGATGATACCTGCTGAGTCATGGTGATACCTGCTGAGTCATGATGATACCTGCTGAGTCATGATGATACCTGCTGAGTCATGGTGATACCTGCTGAGTCATGGTGTGGTGATACCTGCTGAGTCATGATGATACTGCTGAGTCATGGTGTGGTGATACCTGCTGAGTCATGGTGATACCTGCTGAGTCATGGTGTGGTGATACCTGCTGAGTCATGATGATACCTGCTGAGTCATGGTGATACCTGCTGAGTCATGGTGATACCTGCTGAGTCATGGTGATACCTGCTGAGTCATGGTGATACCTGCTGAGTCATGGTGATACCTGCTGAGTCATGATGATACCTGCTGAGTCATGGTGATACCTGCTGAGTCATGGTGATACCTGCTGAGTCATGGTGATACCTGCTGAGTCATGATGATACCTGCTGAGTCATGGTGATACCTGCTGAGTCATGGTGATACCTGCTGAGTCATGATGATACCTGCTGAGTCATGGTGTGATGATACCTGCTGAGTCATGGTGATACCTGCTGAGTCATGGTGTGGTGATACCTGCTGAGTCATGATGATACCTGCTGAGTCATGGTGATACCTGCTGAGTCATGATGATACCTGCTGAGTCATGGTGTGATGATACCTAAGAAATAATGCTTGGGCATGCACCTCTGCGTACATTTAGAGTGAAGGGACGAAACAATCCCTGGTTTTCTGCTGAGCTGTCCAGTCTCCTTCATGAGAGAAATAATGCTTGGGCTAAGGCTAGGAGATCAGGCTCAGAGGTAGAGTGGCTGCGTTCAGGCAGCTGAGGTAGAGTGGCTGCGTTCAGGCTCAGAGGTAGAGTGGCTGCGTTCAGGCAGCTGAGGAACAGCTTCACATCCCAAATAAAAAGTGCTAAATCAAAGTACTATTTGTCGGTTACCACAGAACACCTGAATAATCCTAGGACATTTTGGAAAGCCATAAAATCGATTTCCACTGGTGATATCCCAAATGAGCTACCTCCGTGCCTCACCACAGCATCTGGCTCTATACCAGACAGGGCTCTATGCTCAACTGCTTTAATGAGCATTTTGTGTCTTGTGGCTCTCTGATTGGCTGTGTGGCTCCTGTGAACGCTCCAATCCTTGACTCTGAACAATGTGGTCTGGAAAACCCTTTC
>JAULUE010000237.1:0-32976 GCA_036324585.1 Champsocephalus esox
GTCTGCTTCCTGCATAAAGTCAAGTGCTCGGCGCAGTTGTGTGGATAGAGCGCTCCTCTGTTTTCATTTAAACAGCTCCTTATATCCGTTAGCGCAGCTAGCTAGCACCAGATGCTAACAACAACAATGCACGTAAGGTCTCTCTCTTGCTCGCTCGGGCCACACATCCACACACCCTCCCGGTCCTCCCGATGGCCAGTCGGTGCCTGCCGGTGAGCGTGGAAGTGTGGTCTGCCACAAGCGGGCGGCAGGAGCGGGGCTGTCAGCATCAGCTTGTTGATGGTATTTTAAACTCGATGCTCTGAAGCTACGGGGCGGCCGAGGAAAAAAATACACATGCGTTAATCGCGTTAAAATAATTAGTGGCGTAATTTTTATTTGTATTATCGGTTATCGGTATCGGTCTTGAGAAGCAGGAAGTTATCGGTATCGGTTTCAAAAAACCAATATCGTGCATCCCTATATTTTATATATATATATATATATATATATATATATATACACATTTATTCATTTATAAACATATAAACACACACTTATATGTACTCACACATGTATTTATTCAGTTATACACATACAGCATTATTTAATGATACTGATATATATATATATATATATATATATGAGTGTTTGTATAAATGAATGAATACATCTGTGTGTATAAATGAATAAATACATATGTGAGTATATATAAGTGTGTGTTTATATGTTTATAAATGAATAAATGTGTGTATATATATATATAAAATAGTATCATTAAATAATGCTGTCAGATAAATGAAGTACACAGTAATAGTCAAGGTTATATTCAATATTTCTGCACTTACACCAGCTGATAAGATATTTAAAACGTCTTTTGTTTGTCCTGAAAACGACATTTGAGAATACACACAGGCTATTTATAGATGATAAAACACCAGTAATACAATCTCAGGACTCTTTGATATGGCTTCGATTACAGGATCGTTTACTTTCAGTCAACAAATCCTTTGGAAAGACAAAAAACAACTATTCAATATCCTGCTTTACCGCGACCGCTATAACTGCCGAAGAAGAAGTCTATGACCCTATCGCGTAGAGCTACGTTCTTGCGTAATGAGGAAGTGGGCGTGGCTAAATCTAAACTGGGTTGGAATAACGATAGACGCCTCCGGGTCCGTATAGGTCGGCGTCTGGGTCCGGATCCGGACCGCGGTCCGCCTGTTGCCGACCCCTGGTCTATGGCATTAGGGATGCACGATATTGGTTTTTTGAAACCGATACCGATACCGATAACTTCCTGCTTCTCAAGACCGATACCGATAACCGATAATAAAAATTAAAATTACGCCACTAATTATTTTACGCGATTAACGCATGTGTATTTTTTTTCCTCGGCCGCCCCGTAGCTTCAGAGCGCATCGAGTTTAAAATACCATCTACAAGCTGATGCTAACAGCCCCGCTCCTGCCGCCCGCTTGTGGCAGACCACACTTCCACGCTCACCGGCAGGCACCGACTGGCCATCTGGAGGACCGGGAGGGTGCGTGTGGTCCGAGCGAGCAAGAGAGAGACCTTACGTGCATTGTTGTTGTTAGCATCTGGTGCTAGCTAGCTGCGCTAACGGATATAAGGAGCTGTTTAAATGAAAACAGAGGAGCGCTCTATCCACACAACTGCGCCGAGCACTTGACTTGATGCAGGAAGCAGACAGCGGGACATTGAGGAGAAGTCAGCACACTCAGCAACATGATTGCAGCGTCCAGGCAGCTCCGGTTCGAGCATATGCCTTGAGTTGCGCGCACACACACACACACACACACACACACACACACACACACACACACACACACACACACACACACACACACCACACACACACACACACACACACACACACACACACACACACACACACACACACCACACACACACACACACACACACACACACACACACACACACACACACACACACACACACACACACACACACACACACACACACACACACACACACACACCACACACACACACACACACACACACACACACACACACACACACACTATTATTGTCTTCGTACGCTTCGTAGGCAGCTCCGGTTCGAGCATATGCCTTGAGTTGCACATAGCTCCAACGCGCCCGTGCAGACACACACACACACACACACCCACACACACTGTATTGTATTATTGTCTTCGTACGCTTTTAACACACCATCGTAGCGATGGCGATGTTTCAGGTGACTGATCAGGTTCGAAGTATTAGGGAGCGCTGGATTTGTGAAGAACTCCCCTCTTCCTAAACCACTAACACCACAGTACTGGCAACACGGGAGGAGCCGAGTAAAAAACAAGCGCCCCTCATCCCAATCCACCCACACCGCAGGATTTTTTATTTATTTTTACCCAAAAAATATATTGTATATTATCGGGGCTATTAATACTGTTATCGGTTTATCGGGATGACGTCATAATTCCTAATATCGGGCCGATATTTATCGTGCATCCCTATATGGCATTATGCGGTCCAAGAAGCAGCTATGCCCGGAGAGAAAGTGACGAGGATGACAGTACACTTACCAGCATAGATTACTGCTACAGAGTAGTGAGTGGTGTACCTCAGACCTTTAAAGAGGCCATGATATCCCATGAGTCAGGAAAATGGGAGAGAGCGATGGATGAGGAGATGAGGTCTCTGGAGGACAATCATACTTTTACTCTAACAAAGTGACCCGAGGGTAAACAGACAGTGGGGGAGGCAAGTGGGTGTACTCAATCAAGGAGGGTATTGAAGGGCACGACAGGTACAAGGCCAGGTTTGTAGCTAAAGGCTACAATCAGAGGGAAGGAATAGACTACGGTGAGACATTCTCCCCTACAGCTAATCTGACCACTGACCAGTGTACGGGTAGTTATGCAGAAGGCAGCCGAAGACGACTTGATTTTACACCAGATGGATGTGAAGACAGCCTACCTGCACGCACCCATTGATAGGGACATATATATGGAACAACCTGAAGGTTACGAGAAGAAAGGAGAGAAGCTAGTGTGCAATCTAGAAAAATCCATTTACGGCCTGAAACAGTCTGGGGGCGAAATTGGAACGAGATGCTTCATACATGTCTAATTGAAGACCCCTTCATACAGAACCCAGTAGACCACTGTGTTTACACAAAGGAGTCAAAAGAATCAGGAAAAGTGATAATTGTGATTTGGGTGGATGATTTGATCATTGCAACAGACAACACTAGAAACCTAGAGCAGATGAAAGGTATGCTCTCCACCAGATTCAAGATGAAGGACCTGGGCAGGTTAAAACATTTTCTAGGCATGGACTTCGAACAGTCTGCCAGTTGTGTAAAAATATCCCAGAAGAGATATGTGGAAAATATCCTGAATCGTTTTGACATGCAGGAGTGTAGAACTAGGGAAAACACCATGTGATCAAAAGCTAGACTACAATGAGGATGCACACAAATTGACAGATGTAGCCTCATTTATTTGACAACATGTACTCGTCTCGCCCTGACCTATGTTTTGTAGTGAGTAAGTTATCACAGCATTTTGCTGATCCCAGAGAAGAGCACTGGATTACAGCAAAACATGTTTTCCGTGATCTTAAAGGTACAGCAGATAAACAGCTTTGTTTCAGGAAGAGCAGCGAGGGCTTAGGGCCTATAGTGACGCAGATTGGGCGGCAGACGCCACAGACAGGAGAAGTACCACAGGGTATTGTGCGAGTATGGGTACAGACAGATCAATGGTTTCATGGAAAACAAAGAAACAGCCCATTTGTGAAGCCGAATATATGGCTCTAGCCTTGACAATACAGGAATGTATTTATCTGGAACAACTGCTGGAAGGAATGGATACCTATGTAATAAGAAAACTGTTGTTTATGAAGACAACCAGGGAACCATTGCACTTGCCAGAAACCCTGTGTGCCGACAGAGGTGTAAACATGTGGATATAAAATATCACTTCATTAGATCTGTCATCGGAGAAGAAAAGATGACACTGGTTTACTGTCCTACAGATGACATGGTTGCAGACACTATGACCAAGCCTGTCTCCAAACTGAAATTGAAAAAATGTGCAGGGGTCATGTTCGGTGTGTAAAATATTGCCTATTATGTAATATTGACTGCCATGTTCTTTTGATGTTTTGAACTGTTATTTTTCTTGGAAAAGTTGTACAGTATACACATCATTCATACGTGGGAGTGTTAAGTGTAAGTATTAATATGTCTGCATGTAACTGCACTATAACTGTTCCACAGTAAGAGGGCGCTATAGGCGTAAGGAGGCGCAACTATTGTAGCTGACGTCAGGTATCAGGTATTGTTCCCTCCCCTTCTATCTCTCTCTAGCTCTCATGAGAGGCTTCTCAATTCTTAAATTTCCCCTTCTCGAGACTTAGTCCCGCCCACAGGAGATGCGAGCGGAGGACCGAGGAGGGGAACCGAGGAGAGAGGAGGGGAAGCAGCAGACGTTTAAAGAAATGAGAACTCCTCTCCTCTGAGCAGTCATATTAAAGCGACGTCGGTTCATTATTACGTGGCAGCTGCATCAGCTGTCGAGTGTTTTGTCAAAGCCTGTATTTTATAATCTGAACATTGTTCCCCCACATATTTACTTTGAATTCCTTGAGAGTGCGGTATAATGAGACAACAACAGGCTACAGATGCGGACACACACACACAAATATATGTATATAAATATATACAATTTAAAGTATGAGAGCAGCTCTCATAATAACGTAACACAATCAGAGACTGGATATACCCCCCCCCTTTCTCTGGTCGCTGAAATGGGGAATTGAAATTACGGGCCAAAAGTTGTATTTACAAGTATTAAACGTAAGCAGAGGAGGACACCAAACCAACTGAGACCCGTCTGTCTGCCGCATCTACGCACTGTACAACACACACCTACAGCTCCTAAAGCATAATCAGGCTACAGCCGTTGTGTATTTCATTATGTGAAGCACTAAATGGTCTTAGAAAAATATCGACTCTTTGTTTGTAGATATCTACTAAACTAAAGCAAATAAAGAGAGTATGCCTGTTATACTGAGTGATATATATTCTACACACTGCTCTGCTTTCTGCAGGACCTCACAGCTGTTCTCACTGTAAACATCGCGACGCGATGAAAGCAGTTTCTAAAATAATATCCAGGGGATGCATGCAGAGCTGTCATTGGCTGAGATAAGTCCGGCCGTGCGTCACGCCTCCACCGTTCCCGGAAATGCATCCGCGGAGGAGCCGTGGAGGAACCATCAGTGTATCCTCGGTTATAGCTCCTCCAGAGAGGCTAGACGCTCGATGCTCGGCCCGCATTTAGAGAAATGAGATGTCCTTCAAAATGGCGCGCTGAAATTCATTTCCGGGTCACTACCGGAGAACCGAGGAGTCGAGATTTGAGTATTGAGAAGCGTCTATGGAGAGCAGGTCAAGTGGTGCAATGCACAATTACACATTTGAAAATAAACCACGCCAGTTAAGGCTAAAGAAGACCTCGTCGTCATGACCAGTTTATTGCTGTATGTGACTCTGTTAACATACTACCTGCAGCAAGTGCTGATAAAGGGTCTAACGTGTTATTAATGTGATAATAAAGTGCTACTCAAGAGTGTAAAGTGTTAATTAAGGGTAAAGGGAACAGACCTGCTCTGGGTATCCGAAGCCGAGCGTCCAGAAGTGTCTGGAGTCTCTTGTTCTCCTCTTTGGAAAGAGACAGCTCCTCCTCGTACTCGGCTATCGTTTTTTCAAACAAAGCAAATATCTCTTCAGCAGCAGCAGTGAGTCGCTGCTTCTTCAAGGACAGCAGCATTTGGACTTTACTCATGTTTACTGGATCACCTTTTCCTGCAAGCTCCGTTAAACACACCGTTTCTCTCTCCATCAAACTCTCAATCTAACTGGCGTTGCTAACGTGTTTCCAGCTAGCATGCTAAGCTAGCTCCTATAGTCCGAGGTAAACACTCCAGAAAAAAATAGCACACAGTCCATTCAGAGGTTTATCCAGACACACAGATGATGGATCAGTAGAGCTGGAGCTCACACACACTTTCTCAGGAACACAGAGAGAGAGAACCGTAGCGACGAGACGCCGTTACCGAATACAATGTGGGACGAACTACTGGTGATATCTTCTTCTTCTCTTGTTTTTGGCGGATTGCAAACAAATTAAAAAGGTGCATACCGCCACCTACTGTACATGACTATGAATCATCACATCATTCCAACTCTTTAACTATGATCTAAACAAAATTAAATAAAAAGTAAATCAATCAATAAAACAATGAAATAAATAAAACAAAAATACAAATCTATGTTCTTTCCTGACCTAATGTTAAATTATTTGTCCGACCCCAGTTTCACTCAATAATTTAAACAGTGCCTTTCTGGGAGCTCTCACTCCCTCTCCTTTTGTTCCCAAAACACCAACCACACTCCATTCCCTCTCTGCCTCTAAAACTGTAGCCTTTAATTGTTCTCTTTCCCTTTATATATGTCACAATGCAACAAGATATGTTCCACATCTTCTTTTACTGCACAGTTCCCACACTTGTTACTGTCACTTTTCCCCATGATATACAGCGTACTATTCAAAGCCGTGTGATTTATTCTGAGTCTAGCCATCATCATTTCCTCCCTTCTGTTTCTTTCTTTATGAATATGAATTGTAATTGTACTTTGTACTTTGTGATAGTCCTTGCCTTTCTGGTCTTTCTCCCACCTTTTCTGCCAGATCTCCATCCATTTGTTCTTAATGACTGCTTTTCCTTCTCCAAGTTGAACTGGTAATGTTCTTTGCTTTTGTAGTGCACTTTTTGCTAATTTATCAGCACACTCGTTCCCTCTCACCCCCTCATGTGCACTCGTTCCCTTTCACCACGTCATGTGCAAATGAATCTGTACATATAACCACCCTATCTGGTCTGACCTCTTCAACCCACTGCAATCCTATTATTACAGCAAGCATTTCTGCTGTTTACACTGATAATTGATCAGACGCTCTTTTTAAAATAGATATTTTAAAGTCTGGGATGTATATGCCAACTCCAACACACTCTTCCTTGTTCTTAGAACCATCTGTATAAATGTGTAGGAAATTGTAGTACTTTTCGTTGAGATACATACTTGTTTTAATTCCCAATTCATTAGCCACTCTTTTTTCCTTTCTACAATACTCATATCTATTTTAGCTTCTGGGGAAAGCCATGGGGGAACACTGCTAAATGGGGTTGCTTTGGCAAACGTGATATTCTCCACTCCATATGCCCTCGTTCTCTCCTTACTCGTCCAGCCAAACCCACGTCACTGGAATGTTGCATATTCCCACCAATCCTGTAATATTCTATTTGAAATATTTTCTTCTCCACTTCCTCGTAGTCTGACCCAGTATGACAGAGCAAGTTTCTCTCTTCTGATCTCCAGGATCTCCAGAGGTGTCTCTCCTGCTTCTATCAGAACTGCATTGATAGGGGATGACTTTATCGCTCCAATACACAGCCGCTATGCTTTATATTGTATTCTATACATTTTTAAAATCGATGTTTTTGCTGCTGCTCCATAGACTATACAACCAGTCTATTGTGGACCTCATAATTGATCTGTAAATGTCTATTAATGCTTGTTTGTCTGCGCCCCAGTTGCATCCAGCTACAGCTCGTAATACATTTAATACTTTTTAGCATTTTGTTTCCATTTGATTAATATGCATTTTCCATGTATATTTGCTATCAAACCACAGTCCTAGGTATTTGAACTCATTCACCTTTGTCATTGGACGATCATATAGTGTTAGCTGTTGGCCATCAATCTTGCGTTTGTTTGTAAATATCATGTAGCATGCATGACTTGCTTTCTGACATTTTGAATCGCCAGTTATATGACCACCTCTCCACTTTTGTAATCGCTCTAGCTATATTCTCCATTACGTATGAGGAATTTCTTCCCCTCATCCAAATAGCCCCATCATCTGCGTATAGAGCCGATTGGATGCATGTGTCTAAGCATGTAAATATGTCATTAATCATGATGTTAAATACTATTGGACTGACTGCACTCCCTTGGGGAATACCATTTTCTATTTCAAAATAATTGGAAATATCTGCTCCAACCTTTACTCTAAATTCTCCCTCCAATACCCATTCTACTCAATTTGATCAGTAAACCCTCCCTCCACATAGAGTCATACACCTTTGCAATGTCAAAGTACACTATTGCCATCATCTCTTTCATTTTCAATGTTTTTTACACATCGTTACTCACTCTTACTAATGCATCTATTGTGGACCGCCCTTTATGAAATCCGCTCTGAAAACTACTCAGCTGCCCTTTCTGCTCTCGTACATGTGAGAGCCTACGGACAATGATATTTTCCACCCATTTACATAGGTGTGATGTAAGAGCTATTGGTACATAGTTACTAAGGTTAGCTGTACTGTATCTTTCCCTGGTGTATTGAATGGTAGCACGATTGCTGTTTTCCACACACTTGGCATATCTCCTTCTCTCCAGATTTTATTGAAAAGACCAAAGGTCAATCAATCAATCAATAAATCAATGTTTATTTATATAGCCCAATATCACAAATGTTACATTTGTCTCAGTGGTCTTCACAGTGTGTACAGACTATCAGTATGACAATACGACACCCTCTGTCCTTAGACCCTCACATCGTACAAGGAAAAACTTCAGAAGAAAACCCACAGTTTAAAGGGAAAGATGCGAGAAACCTCAGGGAGAGCAACAGAGGAGGGATCCCTCTCCCAGGACGGACAGACATGCAATAGATGCCTTGTGTAAATTGAAAAGATAATACATTTGCAACATAGGAAGTCCAAATGTTTGGAAATGCATGTGTGTATAATAGGAAGATTAATCCACAAGGATATCCATCCAGGACCGATGATCCAGGACCACAGCCACGACTCGCGATCCAGGGCTCGCGATCCAGGACACAGGACCACAGGACCATCCATGACTCCGGATCCCGGCATATATATAGACACCAAAAAGAAAGAAATGTGGGGAAGCTGGGTTAATCGGAACATGAGAGTACACAGGTATAGACAGAGAGAAGGAAGAAGTAAGATGTCCCCAGACAAACTAAGCCTATATCAGCAAAACTAGGAGCTGAATCTAATCAGCCCTAACTATAAGCTTTATTAAAAAGGAAGGTCTTAAGCGCATTCTTAAAAACGGATAGGGTGTCTGCCGCCCGAACACAAACTGGAAGCTGATTCCACAAATGTGGAGCTTGATAAGAAAAGGCTCTGGCTCCCATTGTACTTTAGAGACTCTAGGAACAACCAACAACCCTGCATTCTTGGAACGCAATGCCCTAGTAGGACAGTAGGGTATAATGAGTTATTTAAGGTAAGACGGCGCCTGCCCATTAAGGGCTTTGTAGGCGAGAAGAAGAATTTTAAATTCTATCCTGTGTTCTATAGGGAGCCAGTGTAAGGCAGCCAGAACAGGGAGTAATGTGGTCCCTTTTCCTAACTCTGGTTAATACACGAGCTGCAGCATTTTGAATCAGCTGAAGCGACTTGACTGACTTCTTGGTACTCCCTGATAATAAAGAGTTACAATAATCCAGCCTAGAAGTAACAAATGCATAGACTAGTTTCTCTGCATCGTTTTGAGGCAAGATATGCCTGATTTTTGCAATGTTACGTAGATGGAAGTAGGCGGTCCTTGAAATTGATTTTATGTGGGCGTTAAAGGATAAATCCTGATCAAATATAACATCAAGATTCCTTACAGTCTCACTGGAAGCCAAATTAATGCCATCCATAGTTAGTATATCTTTAGATGATTTGTTTTGTAGATTCTTCGGACCAAGTACAATAACTTCAGTTTTGGTCGTGTTTAACATCAAAAAGTTTAAGGTCATCCACGTTTTTAAGTCCTTAAGGCAGTCTTGAATTTTATTTAGATGATTAATTTCATCAGGCTTGATTGATAAATATAGTTGAGTATCATCCGCATAACAATGAAAGTTTACAGAATGATTCCTTGCATTACGGAAGCAGATATAATGTGAACAAAATAGGTCCGAGCACTGAGCCCTGTGGCACTCCTTGGCTAACTTTGGTTTGCATGGAAGATTCATCGTTAACACGTACAAACTGAGAGCGTTCAGATAGATAGGACCTAAATCAGCCTAAAGCGGTTCCCTGTATGCCAACTAAGTGCTCTAGTCTTTGCAATAGGATGTCATGGTCGATAGTATCAAATGCAGCACTGAGATCGAGCAAAACAAGAATAGAGACAAGTCCCTTGTATGAGGCTATTAGAATGTCATTTGTGACTTTAACCAGAGCTGTCTCTGTGCTATGATGTGTTCTAAAGCCAGACTGAAAATCTTCAAATAAATCATTGTTTTTTAAGTAATCACACCGCTGTTTTGCGACCGCTTTCTCAAGAATATTTGAGAGGAATTTAAGATTAGAAATAGGTCTATAGTTGGCTAAAACCTCTGGATCGAGGTTGTGCTATTTAAGAAGCGGTTTTATCACTGCTACTTTGAATGATTGTGGAACATAGCCTGATAATAAAGACATATTCATAATATTTAATAAATAAGTGCTAATTAATGGAAAAACTTCCTTCAACAGCTTGGTTGGAATTAGGTCTAACATGCACGTTGATGGTTTAGAAGAGAGAATCATTGATAGTAATTGTTCAAGGTGTATGGCTGAAAAGCATTCTAATTCACTATCTAGTGTAATATTAGAACTTACATTTCCGGGAGCTGTTGATAACACTATACTGGTCAAAGGCAAGAGGTCATTAATTTTGTTTCTAAGAGTAACAATTTTATCGTTAAAAAAGCACATAAAATCATTAATAGTGAGTGCTATGGGAATAGAAGGCTCAATCGAGCTGTGGCTCTCTGTCAGCCTGGCTACAGTGCTGAAAAGAAATCTTGCATTATTCTTATTCTCATCTATTAATGAAGAGTAGTATGCTGCTCTCGCTTTACGCAGTGCTTTCTTATATTCATTGAGAGTAATATGCCAAATTAAATGAGATTCTTCAAGTTTAGTGGAATGCCATATCCTTTCAAGTTGTCTAGACTTTTGCTTTATTTTGCGGGTTTCGGCATTATGCCATGGAGCTAATCTATGTTGTTTTATTTTCTTCTTTTTCAAAGGAGCAACAGAGTCTAATTTTATTCGCAGCGCATCTGTAGCACTATCAACAACATGATCAATTTGGGGTGGTGTACATTTTGTATAAGTTTCCTCCCCTACATGCAGACATGCTATCGAGTTAAGTATTGGTGGAATCTCTTCCTTAAATGTGGCTATAGCACTAACAGATAGGTTTCTGCTGCAAGAGCTTTTGACTAATGCTTTGTAGTCTCGTAATAGTACTTCAAAAGTTACTAAGAAATCGTCGGATAAAGCAGGATTATGTGGTTCGACTAATAGTTGCTCAATTTCAATACCTTAAGTCAGAACAAGGTCGAGAGTGTGATTATAGCAGTGGGTTGGTTTATTTACACTCTGCCAGAAACCAACATAATCTAATATAGAGTTAAATGCAACAGTAAGGCTATTTTTATCATCGTCAACATGAATATTAAAGTCACCTACGATAATTACTTTGTCTGTTTTAAGAACCAACGTTGATAAAAACTCAGAGAATTCTGATAAGAATTCTGAATAAGGACCTGGTGCACGATACACTGTAACAAATAAGATTGGCTGCAAAGTTTTCCAGGTCGGATGTGTAAGACTAAAAACGAGGCTTTCAAAGGAGGTATAATTTAATTTTGGTTTAGTATTGATAAGTAAACTTGAGTCAAATATTGCTGCAACTCCACCTCCTCGGCCCGTGCCTCGAGCAATATGAGTGTTGATATGGCTGGGTGGAGTGGCCTCATTTATGCTGACATATTCTTCATGTCTCAACCAAGTTTCAGTGAGACAGCATATATCAATATTATAATCTGATATTAAATCATTTACCAATATTGCTTTAGATGCTAGAGATCTTATGTTTAAGAGATCACATTTAATCTTCCTGTTTTGTTGCACTGTAGTAGTTGTGACATTTACTTTTATTTGGTTATTATGTATGACACCTCTATTAAGTTTTACCTTAAATTGTACTTGGGAAGACACACACACCGCTAATATTGGGTATTTTATTGGGTTCGGGATTCCTATGGATGACTGCCTAGGAGAGAGCGCAGAGAAGCGTGTAAGACTGCGACTCCGCCTCCTGGTCGCAATGCCAGTTTGTCATGGATTAAGTCCACAAAGCCCTGAAATGTTTGCCGAAATGAGATCTGCACCTTCCAAAGTAGGATGAATGCCGTCTCTCTTAATCAGACCAGGTTTTCCCCAGAAGGCTGTCCAATTATTTACGAAGCCCACATTGTTTCACCAAGACAACCAGCGCTGAAATGATGACATGCGGCTATACATGTCATCATTGATCAGATTGGGGAGGGGACCAGAGAAGATGAATATGAACGTGAATAACAATCCTACTCTATTTACGTTTATTTTTAGCCAGCAGTTTAAGATGCGCCTCAACGTCGCCCGCTCTGGCCCCCGGAATGCATGTGACTGTGGAGGCTGCGGTCTCTAAATTCACGTGTCTCATAATAGAGCTACCAATACCAGTGTTGGCTTCTCAGCGGGTGTCTCGCTGAGTGGGGAATATCTGTTGATACGTGAACGGGTTGGTGGGGACCTGCAGGTTTCGCGTTATGCCCCTTATGAACAGTCACCCAGTCTCCCTGCTGCTCGGGAGTTGCCGGGGGACGGCTAATAGGAGCTACCTTTTGCCGGTCCGCACTGGCTAACATGGGCTTTACTGTAGCTGAGTTACTTTCTAAGATGCGGAGCTGGGCTTCTATGGCTATGATTCCCGCCTCCAACCTAACAACTATACTACATTTAACACATGTAAGGTAACTTTCTAAACATAGCATAACATAGCTGGTCTTGTCCTGGGACTGTATATCCTGTACCTTGTAAGGCTATTTTGAGTTCTGACATTGTAAATTCCACATCCAGAGCTGACCTATTATCCTGTCTCTTCTCCTTCACGTCTTCATTCTCTGCTAGTAACTGCTGTTTTTGCTGCCTATGAATATCACTGAGATGCTCCCCACTATGTACTGCTGCAAGTGTCCTTCCTAACATATCTGCTTTCTCTTTATCTGTCACTGCCAGCCTCTCCCCATCAACCAAAGCTGGAATTGTAATGGATTTCCTTTTCTTACTCATCTGCTTAAACATGGACCAGACATCTTCCTAATGTGACTCTGCCAATGGAAGAACACAATTCTCTCCATGTTCTTTTTTTTGTATATTTTATTGTCCTTCGAGCAGCTGCCCTTTTCCTTTGAAACTCTAGAACATTATTTTGAGTCATGTTTTTCTTTAATTCTCTAAATGCATTATTTCACTCTTTAATAGCCCTGCTGCATTCCTCATTCCACCTTGGTACCACTTTCTTCCTACCCTTGGTTGTTGTTTTGGGTATACCGTCCTCTGCTGCATTTAGTATATGTTGCGTTATTTGGCTTGTAATGACCTCTATGCTTCCCTCTGATGTTAGCAGGTGTACCGACTCCTCACACCATATCCTACATTTCCCCCAATCATCTTTAGCAAAGCACCACCTGGTTATTACACCTCCTTCCTGCATATATACATTAGTATTCATTTTAGTAAGCAAACAAATGACATCAGTTATGACATCACTTACCTGTCATAACTTAACGTCTTTCTAGTATATTTCAACAGTTTTACGACAAACTGTGACTTTTTTGACATGGAAATGATTGTTTAAGATTGACAAACATCATATGTGTAATTCAGGGCACAATTCAAACGGGATCGAAAGATACGTTTTCTCTCCATTGACTTCAATACATAATTTTCCCGAAATAAGGTCCCATGGGTCGGAAGTAGATGGGCGGGACTTTGCCTCTCTATAACGGTGATGACGGAGAAACTCATCTCCTCATTGGCTGTGATGTTAAATCATGTGACTGTGATGTATTTCCTTTATAGCCTAACGCTAGCTTTTCACTTGTGTGAAAGAACAGGTATTGGATGTTCACAACTAAAAAACAAAAAATACCATAGGTGTAATCGTTATTAGACATTTTAATATGGAAATGTTACATATTATATATTTTAAATAAAAAAAAACACCACTGGGAAAGTTGAGGAATATAAATATCTCTGTGAACATCACATTGAACTTTTGTGTAACTTGTTAGTAATGTTTTAAGAGATCTCTGTTTAAAGTGATTGTTGGTTATATAACAAGAGTATTTTCCCTGTTTATCTTCCAGGTCCATGAGGGAATATTGTTAACCATCAGGCAGTGCATGCAGCCCCTTAATCCTGCATTTGGTTCATTTCCTTCAGTTTCTGTCCCTCAAATCTTTGGAAACAGTCAGAAAAACGGCTACGGAGAACACGAAGAACCGTTTTAAATGATGACTTTTTTGCTTTAATCACCCCGACTGAATTAATCACACGTGACTATGTTTCACTCATGTTCCCGGTAATACCTTCCACTCTGTTATTGCTTAACTTTTATTCATAACAGTAGTCTAAATAAACTGCAGTGAGTAACATTTCCATGAAGATATTCAGAATATCAAATACCAAGAAGCACATGATGAGGTTTTGTCAGTGTCTGACAGGCTGTTGTAGACAAAGTATGCTGCAAAGTATGTTTTTAATGTATCTAGTTTTACATGAATCTTTGGTTGTTTTTCGTAGTGCACATTTTGATGATTGTGTTTGCTGACACCTGACTATATGGACGGAGACAGCATGAAGCTTTCACTGAGGGGACTGACAACAACAAATACCCAACACCTGGGCAGAGATAATACATTTACAATTGTGAATAATGTTTGATATCCTGATGGTAAATGCTTCTTACCCATGTTTGTTTCTTTGGTCGGTTGAAACACAAGTTCTTCCTCTCTCTGCATCCTCCTACCACAAGATAACAAGGTGTAATTGATAGTCATGACCACGTTGGATAGACTGGATGTTATTCTGGAGCTGAGATTTATTCATAAATAAATATCTTTGATACTCGGTTCAATTATTGCATTGTATTCTTTAAATGTAATTTATTATTATAATGTGTTGTAGACTAAAATGTATTATTCTGTATTTACCTTCCACCCTTTGTACATTTTGTCAAATGTATGTATATAACGAGGTGTGTGGTGCAGTGGACTACTCCGTTGGTGTTTGGATCAGGGGGTCACAGGTTAAAACCCCACTATAGTCAGTATGTCGTTGTGTCCCTGAGACACTTCACCCCAAATTGCTCCTTAGGTGATTGTATTGAGTATGACAGTCCCTTTGGATAAAATCGTCTAACAAGTAACCTGTAATGTAATATCAAAAATTCTTATTTAATCATTTATTTTTGTATTTTTATATATTATGTCATTTTCAAACCTCCATGGGTAAGTGAGGTTGACTTACATTTGACCAGTAGACTCTCTCCATTCATCACCTACATATATATATATATCACAAAACATGGTTGCACAGGGAAACTCCCAAAGTGCTGATAATACATTTAACGATGTAATATAATATTATAATGCATTGTAGACTAAAATGTGTTTTTCTGTTTTGTTAAACACAAACACCTGTGGGCTGAGAAACTGTAAAACTAAAATGATTGTATGATAAGTTGGTATCAAACCCATCTGAGGTGCAACTTTTGCAATAAGGAGGACTCGTCCGGGATTTGAACCCGGAACCTCTCGCACCTTAAGCGACAATCATACCCCTAGCCTAGGGGTCGGCAACCCGCGGCCCACGGGCCGCATGCAGCACTTTAAGCCCTCTGCTCTGGCTCCCTTGAGCTTAGACAAAAATAAGAAGGAAATAAAATAAAAGTATTTGTAGGACTATTTATATGTTGTTGCATGGTTGAAAATGTTTCATATTTTGTATTTTGAGGTGATACTGTGACACATAAATCAAAAACAAAACGGTTTTAATTAGGTCAACTAAAATATGCGTCACATCCTGCTACGGTCCGTGAGAGCGCCTTTTCTTGGAGGTGAATAACCTGACCCCCGGCTCGATGAGCGAACTATGGATAAATCAAAGGAAAGTACCGGAGGAACACAGGATTTAATTGTGTGTAGGCAGAGTTATCTGCTTTCACAACAAACGATGCTGGTTTACCGGTATGTTTGATATGTAGAGAGAAGTTGTCAACGGTGGTGCAGCCTTTACGTATCGAGGAACAACAAGGGAGAGGAAGACAGCTGACGATCTTCAGTCATAATTCAATGGGGTATTGTAGTGCCGAGAGATAAGGAGTCAGAGGCGGTGCAAGGAAGGTGCAAGAATAGTGATGTATTCACCAGCTGCAAAGGACAAGAGAGAGAGCCAAGAGGGCACACACTATTTATAGGTAACCCATAACATGTCCGTGTGGGAACAATAACCGCAACTGTAGTTCCAAGTTTAAATTATGTCCCAGTGGTTAAATAGGTGGTCACCACACAAGCCCCCCCAGAATTCAAACATGGCAAAAAAAATATATCCCCACGTCCGTGGAGGAAGCACCACAAGGGCCAAGGAGGGTGGGGCCGCAGGTGAGGACCGGGCCATGGAACGGGCCATGGAACGGGCCACGAAAAGGGCCACGAAAAGGGGCCGCAGGAGAGGGCAGGGTCCCTAACGAGGGCGAGGGCACCCCCACCGGGGGCAGGCCGGAACGGGCCGTCGTAAGGGGGCCGCAGTAGGTGTAGCGGAGAACCCAGCAGGAAAGAGCGCAACCCGGCCGCAGGCAGACGCACAACGGCGGCGGGCACGAAGTCCTCGGCAGGCGTCGAGGTATCTCCGGGAAGCAGGAGAGCAACCCGGCCACAGGCAGACGTGCCGCGGTGGCGGGCATGAAGTCCTCAGCAGGGGAAGCAGGAGAGGCCAGACAGGGTCCCGGAGCGCGCCACCGATGGAGCATGGGCGACGTCCTGAACTGTCGAGGCGAGTGGGGGTCCAGGAGTGCGCCACCCAGGCGGCGATGAACGTGAATGGCGTCTGGATATCCCCGGAATGCAGGAGAGGCCAGACAGGCTCCGGAGCGCGCCACCCACGGGCCGATGGCAGCATGGGCGACGTCCAAAACCGTAGAGGCGAGACGGGGTCCAGGAATACACCACCCAGGCGTCGATGAAAACGTGAGTGGCGTCTCACGCAGCCGCACGTCCCGAAGAACAAACCCAAGAGGTAGCAATGGGGTTGCTGGTCGACCCAGCAGGTCGTGCATCGTCCCCCCGTTGGATAGAAAGCCGATGCGGTAACGGCAGCAACGTCTCCAGCCTTCTGCGGAGCGCGCACCGAGCCTCAGTCCGAGTGCCGGTGGCAGCCACGGACGTCTCCAATCAAACCCTGGCATTTTGAGAAAGGAACTCGAGTTCCTTTTGCCGTGTTCGGCTCCGTCCCGGAAACTTCTCAAGACGTATCAGGGTCACCAGTGTAGTGCCGAGAGATATGGAGTCAGAGGCGGAGCAAGGAAGGTGCAAGAATAGTGATTTATTCACAAGCTGCAAAGGACATGTTGTCGGGTCACAGCCCGGGTCGACAAGAGTGAGAGCCAAGAGGGCACACACTATTTATAGGTAACCCATAACATGTCCGTGTGGGAACAATAACCGCAACTGTAGTTCCAAGTTTGAATTATGTCCCAGTGGTGGTCACCACAGTATGTAATTTATTTGAGAAAATACTTTTTGTTATATTCCATGGAATGCTCTTAACGTCCCGATAGCAATGAATATATTAACTGCTTTGACAATAAATACATACAAAAATTCATCTCTGGAAGCCCTCGCGCTGTAAAAAGCACGACCAATCATCTGAGCCGGCCCGGCTAAAGTAACTGGATGGCCTAACTGCCTGTCAGCCTTCCATCTGTTCACAAACTTATCTCGTGCCCTCATTAGTCACGTGTGTGTTGGAGGAGGGGCTCTGAAAGAAAGTCTGAAGGAAGAGGCATATTTTTTCCGTTTTTATTTTCAAATTCTAGCGCACTCGAGCTGGTTTCTCCATTCTTACCTACCCTACCTTTAACTCTTTTTAGGGTGCAGATATATGTTTTATTTATTTCAAAGTGGGCCCATTTTAATAATATTTTTGTTCCCTTCAAATGTGCAGAGGACTCCCCAAGTGCTGTGTTTAATTTATTTTAAAGTAGGCCTGTGTATTATTTTTAATTCTCCTTATAAGAGTTCTTTGTTTCTTAGTAAAGGTTAACAGTTTTATATCATGTAATAAATAGCCTAATAAATGTCTGATATAACAATAAAAAACTATGAAATATGTTTTGCGGCTCCAGACAAAAAAATGTTTTGGAAAAAGGAGCAAAATGGCTCTTTTGGTCAAAAAGGTTGACCCCTGCCTTAGACCAACGAACCATGAAAACGGACGAAAGCCATCAGATTATCTCTGAACTTTACATGCCACGTTGCATGACTTCTGCTGCTCCCCTTTAACTTGCAAAGGTAGATTTCCTGGTGGTTCAGAGCCCTAGAGGCGCTTTGTTGACCTGCAGATACAACCTGATGCAACCCTGCAGAAGTAACCTCTATTAAATCATCTTTATCTCACCAGGGCCACAGGAATGTTATGGAGGAAAGAAATTGACACAGGTATAAATAAATGCATGAATAAATATATATATGTTAAATTCAGGAATAAATGTATAAATAGGGAAATACATAATGAAAGACTAAATTTAAAAAAATGCCTAAATAATAAATAAAATGAATACTTAAATGAAACTTACATTTTAAATATATTAAATAAATATATATTCTTACTTTTAATTATCATCTTGATTTTTGTATAATTAATTTAATCATGTACTTATACTTCCCCCCTCCCCCCCATCCAGACCCCCATGGTAAACACATTGTACATCTTTTACAGAGAAAAGGAACTTAAATTGTACAAATAACCTTTAGACTTTCTGTCTTCCTCATAATATCCCAAAATAATTTTGCACAAGGAAACTCCTGAGGTGAAAGAATGGTGAAAATGATATTAACAACATTAAATGCATCGGTGACAATCTAGAGCTTCCATTTGATTTAGAAATAACTCTTTTAGATACTTGGCTCAGTAGTCATAACATGTCATACAATTCAATCTAATGTGACATTTGCAAATGAGCAATTCTGTATTAATAATATTCCAACGTCCGAAGAGAGAACCAAGATGTAAAATATGATTAAATGGATATCAATAAACAGGGCCGGTTCTAGCCAATTAGCTGCCCTAGGCGAGATTTTAGCTGGTTTACTGTCCTATAGTATACATTGAAATTATTTCAAACCTGTTTATCCCATTAATTATAAAGGAGTGCCTTGGAAATATTTGTTTACATAACTTGTGAACAAAACGTTTGAGACCCACTGAGATAACTTAGACTAAAGGGAACTATCTAAACACTCAGAGTCCTTTACCTCACTGAGCCTCTCAGCCCTTGTTGTAGAAACATCTTCTTCTTATATCCGTTTGCGCAGCTAGCACCAGATGCTAATAACAACAGTGCCGGTGCGTCCTCTCTCTCTCCCTCGCTCGCTCCCACGCTCACTTGCACTTTGGCTATGAGCTGTGGGCACCAGATAAGCCAACATCCCCCACTTTCATCACTTGCAGCGGTCATCGTACAGGGCAAATGAAAAGTGTAACCGGGATGAAAAGGGTGTTACATTTATTTAATTATGAATGTTTTTTCCCTCCCAGAGCTGCCAGTGCAGCCCCAGATCTGGCGCCCTGGCGACCGCCTATGTCGACTATGCCAAAAAACGTCCCTGTCAGGAATTACCCATATATATATATTAGGGCTGTCAGTCGATTAAAATATTTAATCGCAATTAATCGCATGATTGTCCATAGTTAATCGCGATTAATCGCAAATTAATCGCACATTTTTTATCTGTTGTAAATGTATATGAATATTTTTCAAGTTTTTAATACTCTTATCAACATATGAGTGGACAAATAGGCTTTATATTAATGTTTATTATCATTTGAACAATGAAAAATATTCTCATGAATATTAAACACAACAACCTCTGAACATTAGAAATATTCGCCTCAATTCAACCAGGAACCTCTCTCATACAATACAAATGGTGTGTGTGTGTGTGTGTGTGTGTGTGTGTGTGTGTGTGCGTGCGTGTGCGTGCGTGCGTGCATTGGAGCTATGTGCAACTCAAGGCATATGCTCGAACAGGAGCTGCCTGGACGCTGCAATCATGTTGCTGAGTGTGCTGACTTCTCCTCCAATGTCCCGCTGTCTGCTTCCTGCATCAAGTCAAGTGCTCGGCGCAGTTGTGGCGAAATGTCGCTCCTCTGTTTTCATTTAAACAGCTCCTTATATCCGTTAGCGCAGCTAGCTAGCACCAGATGCTAACAACAACAATGCACGTAAGGTCTCACTCTCGCTCGCTCGCTCGGGTCACACATACACAAACCCTCCCGGTCCTCCCAATAGCCAGTCGGTGCCTGCCGGTGAGCGTGGAAGTGTGGTCTGCCACAAGCGGGCGGCAGGAGCGCGGCTTTCAGCATCAGCTTGTAGATGGTATTTTAAACTCGATGCGCTCTGAAACTACGGGGCAGCCGAGGAAAAAAAATACACATGCGTTAATCGCGTTAAAATAATTAGTGGCATTTTTTGCGTTAACTTGACAGCCCTAATATATATATATTTATGTAGAATTGTTGAGATTTTCATATCTACACTGTAGCTATAAGACAATAAAGCCTCTTGAACCCTCAAGTATCTAAAGCAGGGGTGTCCGAACTACGGCCCGGAGGCCATTTTGAATCGGCCCTCAGCAAATTCAGAAAGTATAATGCAGCACGGCCCACAGATTAAACTTGTGCTGGTCTTGTGTTGTACTTCTTAAATATAGATGAAAACATATATCACTCAGTAGTATTCATGTTTTAAGAAGCCAACTTTGCAAACAAATTCAGTCAATTCAAGTTGAAAAATGTTTCTATCAGATCTAAGTTGATAAGAAAAAAGCCCAATAACTTATTTTCATAACACGCTTGAAATAAACATTTCATATTTCCTCTTATGATAATAAAGGGCTTCTGTTTTAAGGAATGAGCTGCTAACAAGATAAATGAAACCCCCTGGAGAGCTGGGATGTAGGCTGTTTGTTTTCTTAAAGTATTTTCAAGTATTAATGGTAGGGTAGGTGTCACATCCTGGCCCTGGCTGATCGCCTCACTCCCTCACCTGTGTATTTTCGCTCCCTGTTAATCACCTGCCTGGTCTCAATGAGCCTCAGCTGTCCCTAATGATCACTCCTCACCTGTGTATTTAGTCTATGCTGTGTCCTTGGTCAGTGCCAGTTCGTTTTGTCTGTATAGCAGAAGGTGCTCCATGTTTCTCTTCTGACGTAAGCTATTGTTCTAGCTGCTTAGCATTTGTACCAACCTTGTTGGTTGTTTTTTTGTTGCTTCTCTAGTAGTTTTCCGCCAATTTAGTTGGTTGTTTTTCGTTACTTCAAGTCAGTACATTTTTTAATCATTGCCTGTTTTATTTTTACCTTTTGGATTAAACACTTGACTTAAGACCTTATTGGTAGTGATGGCAAAATGAAGCTTTGAATGAAGCTTCGAACCACTTGGACAATTGTCGGAAATAGGTTCATTTCTCGAAGCTTCAGTTACAGCGACCTCTCCTGGCAAAGTGCAAGGCTGCAGTGGGTTTAACGTATCTTTGCCTTGAAAAATATTCCATGCACACACACTAAGACTGAATATCATGTTCTATTTGCAATTAAAGATTGATAATTGTGTGTATTGGGTTATTGAGTAGAGACTAGAGGGTGCTGGACCTTTTTTTGGGCTGAGAGGGCCTTTTATCAGGTATTAAAGTTGAAAAGCAATGATTAAAACTTTAACTATTCCAGGCTTTGAACCAGCTGCGCGGAGGACATCGCCGCACCCTGGCCACCGGCTCTATCCACTGGGCTATCTATTCCTTAGACCATTGAAGTGTTTTTAATTTTATATTACTCATTTTCTTTTTGTTCACAGCTTCTCCACATTTCGAAGTGTTTCACGAGCCATAACGACCTATCTTTCTTCCTGGCTTGCTCTATAATGATCCAATTCAAATGCAATGCCAACAACAACTCAACAGCAACAACAACCCACACATTGTACATTGTTTAGAGCGGTTATAAAGTGTTGAAGCGCTCAAGTTTGAAACTGTTTCAACCTGTCACCTGTCAGAATCGAGACGAGGCAGTGCATTGAATCGCGTGAATGGACCGTGAACCAGTCAAGTGATTCATTCAGGAAATGAAGCAGTTGCTGCTTCCGACGTCACATGTCACGTGACTTGAAGCAGTTGCTGCTTCGGACGTCACATGTCACGTGATTTGAAGCAAGCTTCGAAGCACTGCTTCTATGGAATAGGAAGTCCAGGGTTGAAGCTCCGTTCGAAGCTTCAGTGTCAAACTGCCATCACTACTTATTGCCTGGTTGTGCTCTTGAGTCCTATTTTTGCTCGTGCCCGTACTTGTGCTTGATAGTAGGTAAGTTTGAGAAACCGGCTAGAGATACACTTTTTGTTATATTCCATGGAATGCTCTTAACATCCCGATAGCAATGAATATCTTAAGTGCTTTGACAAAACATCCCTAAAAAAATGTCATCTGTGGAAGCCGTGGTGCTGTAAAAAGCACGACCAATCATTTTAGCCGGCCCGGCTAAAATAACTGGATGGCCTACCTGCCCGTCAGCCTTCCATTTGTGCACACATTTATCTTGTGTCCTCATTGGTCATGTTTGTGTGTGTTGGAGGAGGGGCTCTATAAGGAAGTGGCAGATTTTCTCCGGTGGTGTATTTTCAAATTCTAGCGATCTCGAGCCGGTTTCTCAAACTTACCTACCCTACCTTTAAGCATAATTTACCTACATTTGATTTATTTTGCTGACTTATAACGGCCCCTACACACGGCGGCGTGCGTTGTCGCTTCAACGCTTCTGCCCATTCACTTTCAATGGGGTGACGTCACGATTTGCCGAACTGCATTGTGGGAGCAAAGCGTAGCTTCTCTCGCGGTGCTCGCTGCAAAAGTAGAGCAATGTTCTACTTTTGCCGCCTCGACAGAGGCGTCATCCAATCAAATCCCGTGTATGCAAATCTGACGGTACAAGCACTAGCCAATCAAACCGCGTGCATGTTGGGAGAGCCAGACCGCAGTTATTTCCCATATGTCAAAAAATGGAGGAGAAAATTATCGTGGCGGTAGGGAATCACCCGGTACTCTATGACCAATCCCTCTTTACATACAGGGATACAATCCGGAGGTGGCAGAGACAGTGGGTGAAACTGGTAGGTTTTTGCTTGTTTGGGGAGTTTATATCCAGTGTACTTCGTTTTAATGGACAGCTAGCAAGCATAGACAGTATATTTAGCCAGCATGGATGTAGCATGAATGCTTTGCTTTGGATGTCCGGGGCGGGACATTCATGTGATTAGTTGTTGGTCGCGTTGCTCATGTTGACTACCCAAGCTCAAGACACGCCCACCGCCAAGTGGCAATGCACGCCGCCATGTGTAGGGGCCGTAACTGAACTTATGAGGCATTATACCTCTCCTCGAGTGAGGGGCCCAGCTCTTCCTATATTTGTTTCTGTATTTTGCCCTCGATGAAAAATTGTTTGGACACCCTTGATCTAAGGAATAACTCCTTTTGTCAGACCCTTAGGGACATAAGGAGGGCTCGTCCGGGATTTGAACCCGGGACCTCTCGCACCCAAAGCGAGAATCATACCCCTAGACCAACGAGCCATGAAAATCTTAACCATTAGTTATTTAGTCTACTTGAAATGCCACGTCGCATTACTGCTCCCCCTTTAAACTTGACATGAGCAATTCTGTCTTAATAATATTCCAACGACCGAAGAGAGAACTGTGATGAAAACTTCTGTGCAGCAATGCAGAGCCAAGGCTTGAGAAAGGATGGAAACTGGAGTGTCTTTAGTCAACACACTGATATTTATTGAGAGAGAATAATACGGCCAGAGAGTTCACAAGGTATATTCACAACTTTCTTGTGCAGCAACCAAATCAACTCCGCACAAAGGAAGACAGGAACACAGATCTATACAGCAGAAAAGGAGGGAACTGTTTAGAGTATAGGTGAGGTCCTGATAATTTATTCCGGTAAATTACTCTGACCTACTAATTGACCTGACTGAAGTTACTGAGTCTATGTAAGTGTACTGCTTGGCTCAGATCCACCAACGTCAGCAAGATCTCACCTCTATTAACTCCCCGAAGAACCAAGTTAAATTAACTGCTGTTTCTATTCAGACAACTCTTTTCAATCTGTTTAAGCGATCCCGAAGTATTTTGGTATCAGTAAATGGGGTGTGTTCCTACCTAAACATGTGTGTGGCAGGGTGCAGTCTTACCTTTGAAGCAGGGGAGGAGAGCACATATTTTCCCTTTTATTGTCCCAATCCAAAAGGTGAGATCAGTTTATTTGAAGAAAAAGTAGGTCCAAACCAATACAGATTATTTACCTTTTAACACATTATAATCATACAAAACATATTATGCTGGGGTTATATTTTGTATCTAAAACCTTAATTCATATTCATTTTATTCCCGTGCGTACACCTTCCGGGTAGAGTCTAACCATGTATATGTATCCTGGTCGTTCTAACAACGTCTTCCAGGTAGAGTCTAATCTAATCATGTACATGTATCCTGTTCGTTCTAACAACGTCTTCCAGGTAGAGTCTAACCATGTTATTTCTCTTATTCCTGGTCGTTCTAACAACGTCTTCCAGGTATTACTTACCGAGAGCCATCTAACCCAGCTCTGAGGGCCAGAGCTTACAGGGAGAGAGTATACCAGGGGTTTCCCCCTCTCTCCCCCACAAAATCCAAAAAAGCCAGTCTTTTGATGCTCAAAAAACCGGATAGAAAACCCACAAACACCTCCTCTATACCCAACCAACATATTCTATTGGCTCTGGCATAAGACACACCTTCCCAAGTTTGTGTAAAACAAAACATGACTAGACATATTCTATGGCTATGACATCAATGTCTCAATGTGTTTCTCCTTAAGTCCGGAGCCCCCCTCCCTGCTGTGAGAGGAAAGAACGTACCTACTCTCTTATCAGAGAGTGAAGCATTTTCATTGTAGTTTATACAAGAATATAATTGATTATATTTGATTATCACTAACTTTCGTTTTAAGTATTCAACATACTATGAAGCTCTCAACACCCTCTTTTTAAAACGCAAAGTTATCAAATGGCAACAACTACAATTGTAAGCATACATACATATTCAAAAACCATCAAGAAGCATTCTCATTATGGGTTCATCCAAGAATATGATTGATCATATATGATTTATAATTAACTTTCGTTTTAAGTATTTACTTCATACTATGAAGCTCTCAACAGAACTAAGAGCCCACCCTTTCTCTAATCAGTACCAGACATTTGAAACAAAGACTGGTTTGTTATTACCAATGCGCATGGTCCAAACTTCCCCCACAGGACGACAGAGGACCTCTTGACCTTTGTCCTCCTCAAGTTACAGACAGGGCACATGCAAGAAAGACTGAGAATCTCTAAATACACAGATCGGATTCAAATATTCTCTTACAGTCCATTCTTTTTATCAATTTATTGATAACCAATTAACATTAGTCTAAGCATATTTCAGTCTCTACTTAAATCAATAAGCGTCTTCAGAGTTGTGTGGGCTCACATACATCAATTACATCAAAAAGTAAAACAAGATTGAAAACATTTCAATCACCATAATTGAACACAGTCAATCATAATAGAAAAATCATCTCTCTTCAGTGTTTGACTTCTTTTGTCAAAAGCACAATAATAAACACATGAAATACAAAAATATAATAGCAGAATACATGTTTCAAAAATAAGACCTTTTATCATTTATCACTCTGTTAATCTCATTCCTCAAACATAAATTCAAAATCAGCTTACATCTCAAAGATTTACTTCAAGGCAATTACTTATTAAAACACAATTAGAATTTAGGATTATAAGAAAACCAATTGAGGTATAAAATCAGAATCATGAGAGATCCAGCTAAAATTCCCAGTTAACCTCTTAAGCCCTGAGCCTGTTTTTCAGGTTTCAGGCTCGAAAATGCCACTAACACAACAAAGACTATATCTTCACTTCTAAAAGGGGTAAATTAATAATATTTTATCTCAAAGCAAGGTTACATCTGTGAGTTGGATGTAGAAGTGTCAGAATCAATATAGATGTTTTTATTTTAAATTAAATTCAGATGGAACACAGTAAAAACATGTACATTCTAATGTCCGCCTAAAAAAAAACATTACTTATAGTGAAAACCACCCTTGAATAATGGGCTAGTAGACTAAAAGCTTTAGGAAACCAAACTATAACATATAAGTACCCTGTATCAAGATTGATGCAAAACAAGTGAAATTTGACCTTTTTAGAGAGGTTTAGAAAAATAAAGTCCAAGCGGGCTCACCTCTGGGTAATTTGGGAACCATCAGTTCCATTTGAACGTTTTCACTGTAAAAATCATTTTATTACTTTCAATTATCACTATATGTATTCATTCCATCCAAATACAACTGTTGTGAAAAAAAAATAAAATAAAATAAATAAAACATAGGTCTACTCTGTTATCCTCTGAGCCTCTGAATTAGCCCCGAGCGAAAAATGCTAACCTATTACTGCCCCGAAAATCACTCCTAGCTCCCTTATTACTTATCCTAGCTGCACATCCAACTCATCGTTTATGATTGTAAAGACACAGAATCTAACGGTGCCCACCTCAACACTGAAATATACAAACTCGCGACCTTATCAACAAAAACGTACATCAAATCAAGTGGCGCCAGCGCTAATGCGCTAGGCTAACATGGCTCACCTTCCTCTTTGTCTGGTCTAAACTATCTGAAAGTACAAGCCTGGACGGCAAGACTTTATACCCAGTATATTGCCATAAATATGATGATGGATTATCAGTAAAAGTGTCTATGTGACACAAAGACATTGGATTAACCTTGAGTGGCGTTTCTATTCCGTTGAACACAACTTTTGATCACAGATCAAGAAAGGTACGATGTAATTATTGTAATATTTTTGAAACCGGATGTCGTTTACTTTCTCTTTTCTGGCTGATAGGTCCAGGAATTCAAGGTCGTACAGTGATGACATTCAGGCCCGCCTTAACCTGCCATCAGGCCCTGGGGCTGATAGGTGTTGTAGGCCCCCTATTTAAACAACAAATCAAAGTAATTTCCTCGGCAGGCTCTGTGATCGCACTTCTCCACTCTGCTCTGCGCGCCTGGTCCTCTCCTCCAGATGAGTGACGTATCGGGCCTCCCTCGTGTATCTGTCCGGTTGCCGTTGGCTCCCCTCCACGTAGCGAGTCCTCGTCGTCCTCTCATCTCCTCCAACAGATAATGTCCCTCCTGTCTGTTTTTCCTCTCCCGCTACTCCATCGCTATCAGAACCAGACAGCCTACTTGGCTCCGAGGCCCCGCGGCCGGCACTGCTGCCGCTCGGTACAGAACTCATCTGTCCTTCCTCCTCATCCTGGCCTACAGGTTTAAAATAACCTGTAAGCTTCGACATGTTTTGTAATAGCTGCTGGTCTCGAAACTCCTTTTCCCTCAATAATTTCGATTCCCGAGCGCCACTCTCAAACTTTCTCTTCTCAAACTTTTTCTCCTAAACAACCTTCATCTGTCACTCAATCACTCGCAATTTGAATAAGTCACATGTGAAGCATATTCTCATTCTGATTGGCTGTTCAGTGGTGCCCACTGACTGTTACTGAGTCATCTCTGGAATCCATCGATCTGATTGGTTATTAGCAAATGATCAAAATACTACGGAGGGAAGATATTTTCTATTGGATTACTGGTCTGGGGGAAGCTCGCGAGTGTGTGTGTGTGTATACGTGTGTGTGTATTTTTGCGTTTGTGTGTGTTGTGTGTGTTTCCCGGGGAAAACCCTCATGAGAAACACCGGCTGTTGTTCTGCCTGCTGTGACGGCAAGTTACTCCGTTCTCCGCTTGTAATTATGCCGAAGCTTCAAAGTTGTTTTTATCATCTGAATTTGCCGAATTAAGTTTAATATTCTGAAAGCCAAGACTTCGTTTAATTGAAACCAGATGAAAAGAAAATGTAACGGACCCTGCCGTTACATAACGTCAGCCGGAGGGAGGGGGAGTGAGTGGCGAGGGAGAGCTGTCATCTTCCCTTTACAAGCTTCAAAAATGTATTTATCGTGTGATTTTGGAAATAAAAGTTTCATATTCTGAAAGCCAAGACTTTGTTTATTTAAATGTTTTGTAAAAACATCCGAAATAAAAAAACTTTTTTTTTAATTAATTTTTTTAAAAAACTTTGTTATTGGCTCATGATAGGCCCCTGATCTCCGTAGGCCCCTGGGCTTCAGCCCAGGTCAGCCCGTGCATTAAGGCGGCCCTGATGACATTACATGTGTGGAATCTGTGGAGTCTCAGCTTTAAATCGTATATCTTGTTTGTGCAATTAAGATGGTAATAAGGGCATTTCTACCGTGAGTTCTGTGTAAAAAAGCGTTAGCATTAGTTAGTATTTTTTCGCTCAATGCTAATTCAAAGGCTTGGTATTACTCTTGTGTTTTTTTTAGCTAAAAATTGTTCTTATTGTCAGTTAGCGGAGTTTCTTACCTTTAAAAGGGTATGAAACATTAATAGTTTCATAAATGTTAAGAAGCCCTGAGACATAGTCTCGTAAAAAACTGGTGGGAGGGGTCCAGGACCTTTGGGCTTAAGAGGTTATGGTATAAATTCACAGTGATGAATCGATCAATCTGTAATCTGTAAAGTTACAGTGTCCTCAATATTTAACATTACTTTACGTTTACTTCATCACGCTTTATTCAAGAGTAAGGCACTTAGTAGTACATATATTTCATTCAAAATCTGAAAAGGAAGAATCAGACATTTTATTGTATAACAACCTGAGAAGGAAAAATCAAAACATCTGTTCTTTATTCAAGGAAAAATCAAAACATCTGTTCTTTATTCAAGGAAAAATCAAAACATCTGTTCTTTATTCTGAGTGTCAACTTTAATCAATTTATCAATCGCTGAATGGGGGTACCCATGGTGCAGAAACTGCGACGGAGACCCATAGGTCTGGAAGCTCGGCATCATACATCAACATTGTGTCATCTACAGTTGAATATCCCACTACCCTCTGTGGGGCCTGGAGGGCAGTCTTGGCCACCTTCCGTATGGCTAATTTAACTACAGTGATCAAACAGATCACTAGGATTAGCACAACCAAGATAAACACTGAAACAGTAACAACAAATGTAACCAACCCCGCTCTCCAGGATCCAAAGGTTCCACTTAAATCCCCAAATGTAAACCCATGAGTTTAATGCAATTATTTTATTCCCCTAGTAGTATCATGAGCCATATCCATAACTTCAGGTGTAGCATCAGAAATGAAAGAACAGCACTCAGTTCCAATCACCTTGCATGTTCCCCCCTGGGCAGCTAAGAGGAGATCTAGCGCCATGCGATTCTGTAGTGCTACTGTCCTAACTTCCTGCAATTCTTTGTGTTCAGCTAACATCGCTGTGTTAGATACATTTAGATGATGTTCCACTACTTTGGACAATGTCACAATTTCCTGCTGAGTAATATAAATACCGTACCAAGGTAAAAATAGGCTCGCTATCTGTTGTCCTTGTGTAATGGACCTGCTGTTCCTGTGTAGAGAGGGAAGTATCGCTGCAATCTCATTAGCCTCTACTTTACATTTATTGGGTTGTGAACACTTTATAAATCATTAATAAGCTTTTATAAGACATGAGATGAGAACTGTGAAGACCACTGAGACAAATGTAACATTTGTGATATTGGGCTATATAAATAAACATTGATTGATTGATTTACAGATTAAAGGGATTAGGTAGGCTAGATAACAGGTGCCATAAAAAACGTCATATGGCACACAACCATACGCTCGGTCCCCACAAACTAAGTAAACTCTCTGTGGGAGGTGAATTCTGGCTAATTTTACCCTCACTATGGTATTACAGTCGCTGTGAGAGGGTGTGAGATCCTGCTTCATTCTGGAAACAGATGGACACATTCTTCCATTCATGTACCACAATTGGGGGAACATATACTGAACAGTCACGTGTAGGGGACTTGCCTAAGGGTATTGGCTGCATACAGTCATGTATTTTAACCTCAACGGAGTCCACTGTTCTGGAGCCGAACCAGGGCACAACTGTTACCAAGGCTTCAACCAACAAAGATGGTGTGAGTGGTTGCATTGTACATGTTGGACTTGTAGAGTTAGCCGAACAATTAGTCTGGGCTAGAGCTAACTGGAATTTGTATTCAAAAGCTAGGTTAACGTATTTCTTCACATATATTAGTTTTAAAAACATCAACCGTTTGAAACTGTCAGTCAGGTAATTTTTATTTAATGTATCAACAATGAGAGAGACTAAGCCCTCGTACTCTAAAGGTTGCTCAGAGTCTATGGGGTAGGAAGGAGTGTAACAGTCCTCAGCCTCATCGCTAATTATGGATGCTATGTCATTCCAGCTCACCAGAACGTAGTCAGCTTTTGTGAAAGGAATTGATCTAAACATGGAAGAATGCATGGATTCCGGCATATTTTGGCACAGGGTTAGGGTTAGGGTTAGGTGAATCCACTCCGGTCTACCTTGTACTCTCAGGGCTGTTCTGGTCACTATTAACCTGTTAAGCCCGAAGGTTTTTTTTCACGACACTGTGTATCAGGGCATCTTAATATTTAAAAACTATTAATGTGTTATACCAGATTAACGAGAGGAATCTCAGCTAACTGACAATACGAACCATTTTTACAGAAACAAAACACAAGTCTCACAAGAAGCGTTAGCATTAGCCCTTAGCTAAAACGGGCAGATGCTATTTCCGGTGCTAACTAACAAAAACGATCTTTAAAACTTAATATTTTCTGCACAAACGACATATAATCTGAAAGCTGATACTCCACAGATTATTTGGTTATAAGTATCATCACTGTAGGACACAAACTTACTGAGCTAGCAGCCAGAACAGAGTTTAACAGTTTTCAAAACCATAACAATAATTATGTCTTACTGTTGCTGTTTTGTGATCAAAGCTCGTGTTCAAGGGAATAAAAACGCTGCTTAAAGTTAATCCAATGTCTCTTAGTCACTTTAGAATTGTTCCTGATAATCTATCATTACATTCATGACAGCAGAGTAGGTATAAAGTTTCTCAGTCCCGAGCTAATGCTGTCAAACGTGCTGTTTACGCAAACCTCTCTCTACTTGACGTAAGTGTTTAGCGGGACTTACTAACTGTCACTCGATTCTATTGGCTCTAACGGTTCAGAAAAGGTGTCAATCACCCAAATAGACCAATGGGTTCCAAAGATATGATCCTGCGTAGTATAAACTACACCCGCTCCAGCTCCATTGCGCATTACGCAGCCAGAAGGGAGAGCTTCACCACAGAGCAGGTGCTAGAGATGCTAGCTGACGATAGCTATGATCATACCAGATGACTCTTCGTCGGATGATGAAGATCTCCTCCAGCCAGACCTGGATCCGGACAGTAGTGACTCGGATGTTGAACTTCCACAACAGGTATGTAATCTCTCTGTTATTATATATTACATATACTTAATGTGTTTGGTGAAACTGCGTCACAGTGCTAGCTTAGCCAAGAAGCTACAGGAATGATTAGGCAAAATGCTAAATAGTGTTACTTGTCTTTTTGGAGTTACATTTTCTAAGTGAATGGCCAGTGAATGAATATATATATATGTGTTTACTTATTTATTTGGTGCAATATTATTCATTTATTGTCCAATATTATCCTTTTTATATATTACTTTTGTGTTTGGTGGAACTGCATCACAGTGCTAGCTTAGCCAAGAAGCTACAGGAATGATTAGGCAAAATGCTAAATAGTGTTACTTGTCTTTTTGGAGCTACATTTTCTAAATGAATGGCCAGTGAATGAATATACATGTTTACTTATTTATTTGGTGTAATATTATTCATTTATAGTCCAATATTATCCTATAAGTATAAGCCAGTGAATGAATCTACTCTCTTTGTTTTTCAACATTTGTCAGATGAGGTGTGACCCCAACAGGACAAAGCCACACACCCAGAAGACTTTCAGGGAGCAGCTTGCTGCAGAATTGTTGGAGTTTACTGAAGGCCCTGCTGAAGCCCTGCACCCCCACCACCCCCTTCTCCACCACTCACATGCATGCCCGAGTATTATGGGGAAGATGCCACCAAGGTCAGGAAGAACTGCAGGAGGTGCCTAGATGCTGGACTCAAAAGGGTGAAGACACCTGTGTACTGCAGGAAGTGCCAGGTCCCTCTGTGCTTCACTGTCAAAAATAACTGTTTCAGGGAGTGGCACGACCTAAATACTAGAACATTCAGGTAGGTATAAAGTTCAGGTAGGTATAACATTTTGCGAGTGTTTATTTAAAAAAACAATACTTGTTGTTTTTATATACCTAGTGTGATTTTATTGTATAGTGTGTTGGTAAAATAGTTGTTGTTTTTACAAACCTACAGTGTGGTTTTATTGTATAGTACGTTGGTAAAATGTTTGTTTTTAAATGCCTATAGTGTGTTGGTAAAATATTTGAAATAAATCTGCCCCCAGTTGGAGTCAAATACTATGTTTCCGTTTTTTTTTATTGTGCAAGTACACCTACACACAATGACCTACAGTGTCGTTTTATTGTATAGTGCGTTGGTACAGTTACATACACACACACAGCTACACTTACACATACACACCTACACATACCCACACAGCTACACTCACTTACCCACACAGCTACACATCATCACCAATCTGAAAAG
>JAULUE010000238.1:0-46280 GCA_036324585.1 Champsocephalus esox
GGGGGAGTTTGACAAGGGGATTACTCAAAAAGTACACAGTAAAAGTACTTGATTGTACCTTTGGTAGTAGTCCAAGTAGTACTGAATCCAACAGTACCAATATCATTAAGAACTTATTGCACGAAATCATTTTATCTCTCATCAAAGATGGCAGAAAACATGCATTATTGTACTCTGGAGGGGAGTTTGACAAAGGATTACTCAAAAAGTACACAGTAAAAGTACTTGATTGTACCTTTGGTAGTAGTCCAAGTAGTACTGAATCCAACAGTACCAATATCATTAAGAACTTATTGCACGAAATCATTTTATCTCTCATCAAAGATGGCAGAAAACATGCATTATTGTACTCTGGAGGGGAGTTTGACAAAGGATTACTCAAAAAGTACACAGTAAAAGTACTTGATTGTACCTTTGGTACTAGTCCAAGTAGTACTGAATCCAACAGTACCAATATCATTAAGAACTTATTGCACGAAAATCATTTTATCTCTCATCAAAGATGGCAGAAAACATGCATTATTGTACTCTGGAGGGGAGTTTGACAAAGGATTACTCAAAAAGTACACAGTAAAAGTACTTGATTGTACTTTGGTAGTAGTCCAAGTAGTACTGAATCCAACAGTACCAATATCATTAAGAACTTATTGCACGAAATCATTTTATCTCTCATCAAAGATGGCAGAAAACATGCATTATTGTACTCTGGAGGGGAGTTTGACAAAGGATTACTCAAAAAGTACACAGTAAAAGTACTTGATTGTACCTTTGGTAGTAGTCCAAGTAGTACTGAATCCAACAGTACCAATATCATTAAGAACTTATTGCACAAAATCATTTTATCTCTCATCAAAGATGGCAGAAAACATGCATTATTGTACTCTGGAGGGGAGTTTGACAAAGGATTACTCAAAAAGTACACAGTAAAAGTACTTCATTGTACTCGTGCTACTAGTCCAAGTAGTACTGAATCCAACAGTACCAATTACATTAAGAACTTATTGCACGAAATCATTTTATCTCTCATCAAAGATGGCAGAAAACATGCATTATTGTACTCTGGAGGGGAGTTTGACAAAGGATTACTCAAAAAGTACACAGTAAAAGTACTTGATTGTACCTTTGGTAGCTAGTCCAAGTAGTACTGAATCCAACAGTACCAATATCATTAAGAACTTATTGCACGAAATCATTTTATCTCTCATCAAAGATGGCAGAAAACATGCATTATTGTACTCTGGGGGGGAGTTTGACAAGGGATTACTCAAAAAGTACACAGTAAAAGTACTTGATTGTACCTTTGGTAGTAGTCCAAGTAGTACTGAATCCAACAGTACCAATATCATTAAGAACTTATTGCACGAAATCATTTTATCTCTCATCAAAGATGGCAGAAAACATGCATTATTGTACTCTGGGGGAGTTTGACAAAGGATTACTCAAAAAGTACACAGTAAAAGTACTTGATTGTACCTTTGGTAGTAGTCCAAGTAGTACTGAATCCAACAGTACCAATATCATTAAGAACTTATTGCACGAAATCATTTTATCTCTCATCAAAGATGGCAGAAAACATGCATTATTGTACTCTGGAGTGGGAGTTTGACAAAGGATTACTCAAAAAGTACACAGTAAAAGTACTTCATTGTACTCGTGCTACTAGTCCAAGTAGTACTGAATCCAACAGTACCAATTACATTAAGAACTTATAGCACAAAATCATTTTATCTCTCATCAAAGATGGCAGAAAACATGCATTATTGTACTCTGGGGGAGTTTGACAAAGGATTACTCAAAAAGTACACAGGAAAAGTACTTGATTGTACTTTTGGTAGTAGTCCAAGTAGTACTGAATCCAACAGTACCAATATCATTAAGAACTTATTGCACGAAATCATTTTATCTCTCATCAAAGATGGCAGAAAACATGCATTATTGTACTCTGGAGTGGAGTTTGAGAAAGGATTACTCAAAAAGTACACAGTAAAAGTACTTGATTGTACCTTTGGTAGTAGTCCAAGTAGTACTGAATCCAACAGTACCAATATCATTAAGAAATTATTGCACAAAATCATTTTATCTCTCATCAAAGATGGCAGAAAACATGCATTATTGTACTCTGGGGGGGAGTTTGACAGAGGGATTACTCAAAAAGTACACAGTAAAAGTACTTCATTGTACTCGTGCTACTAGTCCAAGTAGTACTGAATCCAACAGTACCAATTACATTAAGAACTTATTGCACGAAATCATTTTATCTCTCATCAAAGATGGCAGAAAACATGCATTATTGTACTCTGGAGGGGAGTTTGAGAAAGGATTACTCAAAAAGTACACAGTAAAAGTACTTGATTGTACCTTTGGTAGCAGTCCAAGTAGTACTGAATCCAACAGTACCAATATCATTAAGAAATTATTGCACGAAATCATTTTATCTCTCATCAAAGATGGCAGAAAACATGCATTATTGTACTCTGGGGGAGTTTGACAAAGGATTACTCAAAAAGTACACAGTAAAAGTACTTGATTGTACCTTTGGTAGTAGTCCAAGTAGTACTGAATCCAACAGTACCAATTTCATTAAGAACTTATTGCACAAAATCATTTTATCTCTCATCAAAGATGGCAGAAAACATGCATTATTGTACTCTGGGGAGTTTGACAAAGGATTACTCAAAAAGTACACAGTAAAAGTACTTGATTGTACCTTTGGTAGTAGTCCAAGTAGTACTGAATCCAACAGTACCAATATCATTAAGAACTTATTGCACGAAATTATTTTATCTCTCATCAAAGATGGCAGAAAACATGCATTATTGTACTCTGGAGGGGAGTTTGACAAAGGATTACTCAAAAAGTACACAGTAAAAGTACTTCATTGTACTCGTGCTACTAGTCCAAGTAGTACTGAATCCAACAGTACCAATTACATTAAGAACTTATAGCACAAAATCATTTTATCTCTCATCAAAGATGGCAGAAAACATGCATTATTGTACTCTGGAGGGGAGTTTGAGAAAGGATTACTCAAAAAGTACACAGTAAAAGTACTTGATTGTACCTTTGGTAGTAGTCCAAGTAGTACTGAATCCAACAGTACCAATATCATTAAGAACTTATTGCACGAAATTATTTTATCTCTCATCAAAGATGGCAGAAAACATGCATTATTGTACTCTGGAGGGGAGTTTGACAAAGGATTACTCAAAAAGTACACAGTAAAAGTACTTCATTGTACTCGTGGTACTAGTCCAAGTAGTACTGAATCCAACAGTACCAATTACATTAAGAACTTATAGCACAAAATCATTTTATCTCTCATCAAAGATGGCAGAAAACATGCATTATTGTACTCTGGGGGGGAGTTTGACAGGGGACTACTCAAAAAGTACACAGTAAAAAGTACTTGATTGTACTTTTGGTACTAGTCCAAGTAGTACTGAATCCAACAGTACCAATTTCATTAAGAACTTATTGCACAAAATAATTTGTATCTCTCATCAAAGATGGCAGAAAACATGCATTATTGTACTCTGGAGGGGAGTTTGACAAAGGATTACTCAAAAAGTACAAAGGAAAAGTACTTGATTGTACTTTTGGTAGTAGTCCAAGTAGTACTGAATCCAACAGTACCAACATCATTAAGAACTTATTGCACGAAATCATTTTATCTCTCATCAAAGATGGCAGAAAACATGCATTAGTGTACTCTGGAGTGGAGTTTGAGAAAGGATTACTCAAAAAGTACACAGTAAAAGTACTTGATTGTACCTTTGGTAGTAGTCCAAGTAGTACTGAATCCAACAGTACCAATATCATTAAGAACTTATTGCACGAAATCATTTTATCTCTCATCAAAGATGGCAGAAAACATGCATTATTGTACTCTGGGGGGAGTTTGACAAAGGATTACTCAAAAAGTACACAGTAAAAGTACTTCATTGTACTCGTGCTACTAGTCCAAGTAGTACTGAATCCAACAGTACCAATTACATTAAGAACTTATTGCACGAAATCATTTTATCTCTCATCAAAGATGGCAGAAAACATGCATTATTGTACTCTGGAGGGGAGTTTGAGAAAGGATTACTCAAAAAGTACACAGTAAAAGTACTTGATTGTACCTTTGGTAGTAGTCCAAGTAGTACTGAATCCAACAGTACCAATATCATTAAGAAACTTATTGCACGAAATCATTTTATCTCTCATCAAAGATGGCAGAAAACATGCATTATTGTACTCTGGAGGGGAGTTTGACAAAGGATTACTCAAAAAGTACACAGTAAAAGTACTTGATTGTACCTTTGGTAGTAGTCCAAGTAGTACTGAATCCAACAGTACCAATATCATTAAGAACTTATTGCACGAAATCATTTTATCTCTCATCAAAGATGGCAGAAAACATGCATTATTGTACTCTGGGGGAGTTTGACAAAGGATTACTCAAAAAGTACACAGTAAAAGTACTTCATTGTACTCGTGCTACTAGTCCAAGTAGTACTGAATCCAACAGTACCAATTACATTAAGAACTTATAGCACAAAATCATTTTATCTCTCATCAAAGATGGCAGAAAACATGCATTATTGTACTCTGGAGGGGAGTTTGACAAAGGATTACTCAAAAAGTACACAGTAAAAGTACTTGATTGTACCTTTGGTAGTAGTCCAAGTAGTACTGAATCCAACAGTACCAATATCATTAAGAACTTATTGCACGAAATCATTTTATCTCTCATCAAAGATGGCAGAAAACATGCATTATTGTACTCTGGAGGGGAGTTTGACAAAGGATTACTCAAAAAGTACACAGTAAAAGTACTTCATTGTACTCGTGCTACTAGTCCAAGTAGTACTGAATCCAACAGTACCAATTACATTAAGAACTTATAGCACAAAATCATTTTATCTCTCATCAAAGATGGCAGAAAACATGCATTATTGTACTCTGGAGGGGAGTTTGACAAAGGGATTACTCAAAAAGTACACAGTAAAAGTACTTGATTGTACTTTGGTAGTAGTCCAAGTAGTACTGAATCCAACAGTACCAATATCATTAAGAACTTATTGCACGAAATCATTTTATCTCTCATCAAAGATGGCAGAAAACATGCATTATTGTACTCTGGGGGAGTTTGACAAAGGATTACTCAAAAAGTACACAGTAAAAGTACTTGATTGTACCTTTGGTAGTAGTCCAAGTAGTACTGAATCCAACAGTACCAATATCATTAAGAACTTATTGCACGAAATCATTTTATCTCTCATCAAAGATGGCAGAAAACATGCATTATTGTACTCTGGAGGGGAGTTTGACAAAGGATTACTCAAAAAGTACACAGTAAAAGTACTTCATTGTACTCGTGCTACTAGTCCAAGTAGTACTGAATCCAACAGTACCAATTACATTAAGAACTTATAGCACAAATCATTTTATCTCTCATCAAAGATGGCAGAAAACATGCATTATTGTACTCTGGAGGGGAGTTTGAGAAAGGATTACTCAAAAAGTACACAGTAAAAGTACTTGATTGTACCTTTGGTAGTAGTCCAAGTAGTACTGAATCCAACAGTACCAATATCATTAAGAAATTATTGCACGAAATCATTTTATCTCTCATCAAAGATGGCAGAAAACATGCATTATTGTACTCTGGGGGAGTTTGACAAAGGATTACTCAAAAAGTACACAGTAAAAGTACTTCATTGTACTCGTGCTACTAGTCCAAGTAGTACTGAATCCAACAGTACCAATTACATTAAGAACTTATTGCACAAAATCATTTTATCTCTCATCAAAGATGGCAGAAAACATGCATTATTGTACTCTGGAGGGGAGTTTGAGAAAGGATTACTCAAAAAGTACACAGTAAAAGTACTTGATTGTACCTTTGGTAGCTAGTCCAAGTAGTACTGAATCCAACAGTACCAATATCATTAAGAAATATTGCACGAAATCATTTTATCTCTCATCAAAGATGGCAGAAAACATGCATTATTGTACTCTGGAGGGGAGTTTGACAAAGGATTACTCAAAAAGTACACAGTAAAAGTACTTCATTGTACTCGTGCTACTAGTCCAAGTAGTACTGAATCCAACAGTACCAATTACATTAAGAACTTATTGCACGAAATCATTTTATCTCTCATCAAAGATGGCAGAAAACATGCATTATTGTACTCTGGGGGAGTTTGACAAAGGATTACTCAAAAAGTACACAGTAAAAGTACTTGATTGTACTTTGGTAGTAGTCCAAGTAGTACTGAATCCAACAGTACCAATATCATTAAGAACTTATTGCACGAAATTATTTTATCTCTCATCAAAGATGGCAGAAAACATGCATTATTGTACTCTGGGGGAGTTTGACAAAGGATTACTCAAAAAGTACACAGTAAAAGTACTTCATTGTACTCGTGCTACTAGTCCAAGTAGTACTGAATCCAACAGTACCAATTACATTAAGAACTTATAGCACAAAATCATTTTATCTCAAATCAAAGATGGCAGAAAACATGCATTATTGTACTCTGGAGTGGGAGTTTGACAGGGGATTACTCAAAAAGTACAAAGGAAAAGTACTTGATTGTACTTTTGGTAGTAGTCCAAGTAGTACTGAATCCAACAGTACCAACATCATTAAGAACTTATTGCACGAAATCATTTTATCTCTCATCAAAGATGGCAGAAAACATGCATTATTGTACTCTGGGGAGTTTGACAAAGGATTACTCAAAAAGTACACAGTAAAAGTACTTCATTGTACTCGTGCTACTAGTCCAAGTAGTACTGAATCCAACAGTACCAATTACATTAAGAACTTATAGCACAAAATCATTTTATCTCTCATCAAAGATGGCAGAAAACATGCATTATTGTACTCTGGAGGGGAGTTTGACAAAGGATTACTCAAAAAGTACACAGTAAAAGTACTTGATTGTACCTTTGGTAGTAGTCCAAGTAGTACTGAATCCAACAGTACCAATATCATTAAGAACTTATTGCACAAAATCATTTTATCTCTCGTCAAAGATGGCAGAAAACATGCATTATTGTGCTCTGGAGGGGAGTTTGACAAAGGATTACTCAAAAAGTACACAGTAAAAGTACTTCATTGTACTCGTGCTACTAGTCCAAGTAGTACTGAATCCAACAGTACCAATTACATTAAGAACTTATAGCACAAATCATTTTATCTCATCAAAGATGGCAGAAAACATGCATTATTGTACTCTGGAGGGGAGTTTGACAAAGGATTACTCAAAAAGTACACAGTAAAAGTACTTGATTGTACTTTGGTAGTAGTCCAAGTAGTACTGAATCCAACAGTACCAATATCATTAAGAACTTATTGCACGAAATCATTTTATCTCTCATCAAAGATGGCAGAAAACATGCATTATTGTACTCTGGAGGGGAGTTTGACAAAGGATTACTCAAAAAGTACACAGTAAAAGTACTTCATTGTACTCGTGCTACTAGTCCAAGTAGTACTGAATCCAACAGTACCAATTACATTAAGAACTTATAGCACAAAATCATTTTATCTCTCATCAAAGATGGCAGAAAACATGCATTATTGTACTCTGGAGGGGAGTTTGACAAAGGATTACTCAAAAAGTACACAGTAAAAGTACTTGATTGTACTTTGGTAGTAGTCCAAGTAGTACTGAATCCAACAGTACCAATATCATTAAGAACTTATTGCACGAAATCATTTTATCTCTCATCAAAGATGGCAGAAAACATGCATTATTGTACTCTGGAGGGGAGTTTGACAAAGGATTACTCAAAAAGTACACAGTAAAAGTACTTCATTGTACTTTGGTAGTAGTCCAAGTAGTACTGAATCCAACAGTACCAATATCATTAAGAACTTATTGCACGAAATCATTTTATCTCTCATCAAAGATGGCAGAAAACATGCATTATTGTACTCTGGAGGGGAGTTTGACAAAGGATTACTCAAAAAGTACACAGTAAAAGTACTTGATTGTACCTTTGGTAGTAGTCCAAGTAGTACTGAATCCAACAGTACCAATATCATTAAGAACTTATTGCACGAAATCATTTTATCTCTCATCAAAGATGGCAGAAAACATGCATTATTGTACTCTGGAGGGGAGTTTGACAAAGGATTACTCAAAAAGGTACACAGTAAAAGTACTTCATTGTACTCGTGCTACTAGTCCAAGTAGTACTGAATCCAACAGTACCAATTACATTAAGAACTTATAGCACAAAATCATTTTATCTCAAATCAAAGATGGCAGAAAACATGCATTATTGTACTCTGGAGGGGAGTTTGACAGGGGATTACTCAAAAAGTACACAGTAAAAGTACTTGATTGTACCTTTGGTAGTAGTCCAAGTAGTACTGAATCCAACAGTACCAATATCATTAAGAACTTATTGCACAAAATCATTTTATCTCTCATCAAAGATGGCAGAAAACATGCATTATTGTACTCTGGAGGGGAGTTTGACAAAGGATTACTCAAAAAGTACACAGTAAAAGTACTTCATTGTACTCGTGCTACTAGTCCAAGTAGTACTGAATCCAACAGTACCAATTACATTAAGAACTTATAGCACAAAATCATTTTATCTCTCATCAAAGATGGCAGAAAACATGCATTATTGTACTCTGGAGGGGAGTTTGACAGAGGATTACTCAAAAAGTACACAGTAAAAGTACTTGATTGTACTTTGGTAGTAGTCCAAGTAGTACTGAATCCAACAGTACCAATATCATTAAGAACTTATTGCACGAAATCATTTTATCTCTCATCAAAGATGGCAGAAAACATGCATTATTGTACTCTGGAGGGGAGTTTGACAAAGGATTACTCAAAAAGTACACAGTAAAAGTACTTCATTGTACTCGTGCTACTAGTCCAAGTAGTACTGAATCCAACAGTACCAATTACATTAAGAACTTATAGCACAAATCATTTTATCTCAAATCAAAGATGGCAGAAAACATGCATTATTGTACTCTGGAGGGGAGTTTGACAGGGGATTACTCAAAAAGTACACAGTAAAAGTACTTGATTGTACTTTGGTAGTAGTCCAAGTAGTACTGAATCCAACAGTACCAATATCATTAAGAACTTATTGCACGAAATCATTTTATCTCTCATCAAAGATGGCAGAAAACATGCATTATTGTACTCTGGAGGGGAGTTTGACAAAGGATTACTCAAAAAGTACACAGTAAAAGTACTTGATTGTACCTTTGGTAGTAGTCCAAGTAGTACTGAATCCAACAGTACCAATATCATTAAGAACTTATTGCACAAAATCATTTTATCTCTCATCAAAGATGGCAGAAAACATGCATTATTGTACTCTGGAGGGGAGTTTGACAAAGGATTACTCAAAAAGTACACAGTAAAAGTACTTGATTGTACCTTTGGTAGTAGTCCAAGTAGTACTGAATCCAACAGTACCAATATCATTAAGAACTTATTGCACGAAATCATTTTATCTCTCATCAAAGATGGCAGAAAACATGCATTATTGTACTCTGGAGGGGAGTTTGACAAAGGATTACTCAAAAAGTACACAGTAAAAGTACTTGATTGTACTCTTGGTACTAGTCCAAGTAGTACTGAATCCAACAGTACCAATTACATTAAGAACTTATTGCACAAAATCATTTTATCTCTCATCAAAGATGGCAGAAAACATGCATTATTGTACTCTGGAGGGGAGTTTGACAAAGGATTACTCAAAAAGTACACAGTAAAAGTACTTGATTGTACCTTTGGTAGTAGTCCAAGTAGTACTGAATCCAACAGTACCAATATCATTAAGAACTTATTGCACGAAATCATTTTATCTCTCATCAAAGATGGCAGAAAACATGCATTATTGTACTCTGGAGGGGAGTTTGACAAAGGATTACTCAAAAAGTACACAGTAAAAGTACTTGATTGTACCTTTGGTAGTAGTCCAAGTAGTACTGAATCCAACAGTACCAATATCATTAAGAACTTATTGCACGAAATCATTTTATCTCTCATCAAAGATGGCAGAAAACATGCATTATTGTACTCTGGAGGGGAGTTTGACAAAGGATTACTCAAAAAGTACACAGTAAAAGTACTTCATTGTACTCGTGCTACTAGTCCAAGTAGTACTGAATCCAACAGTACCAATTACATTAAGAACTTATAGCACAAAATCATTTTATCTCTCATCAAAGATGGCAGAAAACATGCATTATTGTACTCTGGAGGGGAGTTTGACAAAGGATTACTCAAAAAGTACACAGTAAAAGTACTTGATTGTACCTTTGGTAGTAGTCCAAGTAGTACTGAATCCAACAGTACCAATATCATTAAGAACTTATTGCACGAAATCATTTTATCTCTCATCAAAGATGGCAGAAAACATGCATTATTGTACTCTGGAGGGGAGTTTGACAAAGGATTACTCAAAAAGTACACAGTAAAAGTACTTCATTGTACTCGTGCTACTAGTCCAAGTAGTACTGAATCCAACAGTACCAATTACATTAAGAACTTATTGCACAAAATCATTTTATCTCTCATCAAAGATGGCAGAAAACATGCATTATTGTACTCTGGAGGGGAGTTTGACAGGGGATTACTCAAAAAGTACACAGTAAAAGTACTTGATTGTACTTTTGGTAGTAGTCCAAGTAGTACTGAATCCAACAGTACCAATATCATTAAGAACTTATAGCACGAAATCATTTTATCTCTCATCAAAGATGGCAGAAAACATGCATTATTGTACTCTGGAGGGGAGTTTGACAAAGGATTACTCAAAAAGTACACAGTAAAAGTACTTGATTGTACCTTTGGTAGTAGTCCAAGTAGTACTGAATCCAACAGTACCAATATCATTAAGAACTTATTGCACGAAATCATTTTATCTCTCATCAAAGATGGCAGAAAACATGCATTATTGTACTCTGGAGGGGAGTTTGACAAAGGATTACTCAAAAAGTACACAGTAAAAGTACTTCATTGTACTCGTGCTACTAGTCCAAGTAGTACTGAATCCAACAGTACCAATTACATTAAGAACTTATAGCACAAAATCATTTTATCTCTCATCAAAGATGGCAGAAAACATGCATTATTGTACTCTGGAGGGGAGTTTGACAGAGGATTACTCAAAAAGTACACAGTAAAAGTACTTGATTGTACTTTGGTACTAGTCCAAGTAGTACTGAATCCAACAGTACCAATTTCATTAAGAACTTATTGCACAAAATCATTTTATCTCTCATCAAAGATGGCAGAAAACATGCATTATTGTACTCTGGAGGGGAGTTTGACAAAGGATTACTCAAAAAGTACACAGTAAAAGTACTTGATTGTACTTGTGCTACTAGTCCAAGTAGTACTGAATCCAACAGTACCAATTACATTAAGAACTTATAGCACAAAATCATTTTATCTCACATCAAAGATGGCAGAAAACATGCATTATTGTACTCTGGAGGGGAGTTTGACAAAGGATTACTCAAAAAGTACACAGTAAAAGTACTTGATTGTACTTTGGTAGTAGTCCAAGTAGTACTGAATCCAACAGTACCAATTACATTAAGAACTTATTGCACAAAATCATTTTATCTCTCATCAAAGATGGCAGAAAACATGCATTATTGTACTCTGGAGGGGAGTTTGACAAAGGATTACTCAAAAAGTACACAGTAAAAGTACTTGATTGTACCTTTGGTAGTAGTCCAAGTAGTACTGAATCCAACAGTACCAATATCATTAAGAACTTATTGCACGAAATCATTTTATCTCTCATCAAAGATGGCAGAAAACATGCATTATTGTACTCTGGAGGGGAGTTTGACAAAGGATTACTCAAAAAGTACACAGTAAAAGTACTTGATTGTACTCGTGCTACTAGTCCAAGTAGTACTGAATCCAACAGTACCAATTCATTAAGAACTTATTGCACGAAATCATTTTATCTCTCATCAAAGATGGCAGAAAACATGCATTATTGTACTCTGGAGGGGAGTTTGACAAAGGATTACTCAAAAAGTACACAGTAAAAGTACTTCATTGTACTCTTGCTACTAGTCCAAGTAGTACTGAATCCAACAGTACCAATTCATTAAGAACTTATAGCACGAAATCATTTTATCTCTCATCAAAGATGGCAGAAAACATGCATTATTGTACTCTGGAGGGGAGTTTGACAAAGGATTACTCAAAAAGTACACAGTAAAAGTACTTGATTGTACTTTGGTAGTAGTCCAAGTAGTACTGAATCCAACAGTACCAATTTCATTAAGAACTTATTGCACGAAATCATTTTATCTCTCATCAAAGATGGCAGAAAACATGCATTATTGTACTCTGGAGGGGAGTTTGACAAAGGATTACTCAAAAAGTACACAGTAAAAGTACTTCATTGTACTCGTGCTACTAGTCCAAGTAGTACTGAATCCAACAGTACCAATTACATTAAGAACTTATTGCACAAAATCATTTTATCTCTCATCAAAGATGGCAGAAAACATGCATTATTGTACTCTGGAGGGGAGTTTGACAAAGGATTACTCAAAAAGTACACAGTAAAAGTACTTGATTGTACCTGTGGTAGTAGTCCAAGTAGTACTGAATCCAACAGTACCAATTTCATTAAGAACTTATTGCACGAAATCATTTTATCTCTCATCAAAGATGGCAGAAAACATGCATTATTGTACTCTGGAGGGGAGTTTGACAAAGGATTACTCAAAAAGTACACAGTAAAAGTACTTGATTGTACTTGTGCTACTAGTCCAAGTAGTACTGAATCCAACAGTACCAATTTCATTAAGAACTTATTGCACGAAATCATTTTATCTCTCATCAAAGATGGCAGAAAACATGCATTATTGTACTCTGGAGGGGAGTTTGACAAAGGATTACTCAAAAAGTACACAGTAAAAGTACTTGATTGTACCTTTGGTAGTAGTCCAAGTAGTACTGAATCCAACAGTACCAATATCATTAAGAACTTATTGCACGAAATCATTTTATCTCTCATCAAAGATGGCAGAAAACATGCATTATTGTACTCTGGAGGGGAGTTTGACAAAGGATTACTCAAAAAGTACACAGTAAAAGTACTTGATTGTACCTTTGGTAGTAGTCCAAGTAGTACTGAATCCAACAGTACCAATATCATTAAGAACTTATTGCACGAAATCATTTTATCTCTCATCAAAGATGGCAGAAAACATGCATTATTGTACTCTGGAGGGGAGTTTGACAAAGGATTACTCAAAAAGTACACAGTAAAAGTACTTGATTGTACCTTTGGTAGTAGTCCAAGTAGTACTGAATCCAACAGTACCAATATCATTAAGAACTTATTGCACGAAATCATTTTATCTCTCATCAAAGATGGCAGAAAACATGCATTATTGTACTCTGGGGGAGTTTGACAAAGGATTACTCAAAAAGTACACAGTAAAAGTACTTCATTGTACTCGTGTACTAGTCCAAGTAGTACTGAATCCAACAGTACCAATTACATTAAGAACTTATTGCACAAAATCATTTTATCTCTCATCAAAGATGGCAGAAAACATGCATTATTGTACTCTGGAGGGGAGTTTGACAAAGGATTACTCAAAAAGTACACAGTAAAAGTACTTGATTGTACCTGTGGTAGTAGTCCAAGTAGTACTGAATCCAACAGTACCAATATCATTAAGAACTTATTGCACGAAATCATTTTATCTCTCATCAAAGATGGCAGAAAACATGCATTATTGTACTCTGGAGGGGAGTTTGACAAAGGGATTACTCAAAAAGTACACAGTAAAAGTACTTGATTGTACTTTTGGTAGTAGTCCAAGTAGTACTGAATCCAACAGTACCAATATCATTAAGAACTTATTGCACGAAATCATTTTATCTCTCATCAAAGATGGCAGAAAACATGCATTATTGTACTCTGGAGGGGAGTTTGACAAAGGATTACTCAAAAAGTACACAGTAAAAGTACTTGATTGTACCTTTGGTAGTAGTCCAAGTAGTACTGAATCCAACAGTACCAATATCATTAAGAACTTATTGCACGAAATCATTTTATCTCTCATCAAAGATGGCAGAAAACATGCATTATTGTACTCTGGAGGGGAGTTTGACAAAGGATTACTCAAAAAGTACACAGTAAAAGTACTTCATTGTACTCTGCTACTAGTCCAAGTAGTACTGAATCCAACAGTACCAATATCATTAAGAAACTTATTGCACGAAATCATTTTATCTCTCATCAAAGATGGCAGAAAACATGCATTATTGTACTCTGGAGGGGAGTTTGACAAAGGATTACTCAAAAAGTACACAGTAAAAGTACTTCATTGTACTTGTGCTACTAGTCCAAGTAGTACTGAATCCAACAGTACCAATTACATTAAGAACTTATTGCACAAAATCATTTTATCTCTCATCAAAGATGGCAGAAAACATGCATTATTGTACTCTGGAGGGGAGTTTGACAAAGGATTACTCAAAAAGTACACAGTAAAAGTACTTGATTGTACTTCTGCTACTAGTCCAAGTAGTACTGAATCCAACAGTACCAATTTCATTAAGAACTTATTGCACGAAATCATTTTATCTCTCATCAAAGATGGCAGAAAACATGCATTATTGTACTCTGGAGGGGAGTTTGACAAAGGATTACTCAAAAAGTACACAGTAAAAGTACTTCATTGTACTCGTGCTACTAGTCCAAGTAGTACTGAATCCAACAGTACCAATTACATTAAGAACTTATAGCACAAAATCATTTTATCTCTCATCAAAGATGGCAGAAAACATGCATTATTGTACTCTGGAGGGGAGTTTGACAAAGGATTACTCAAAAAGTACACAGTAAAAGTACTTGATTGTACCTTTGGTAGTAGTCCAAGTAGTACTGAATCCAACAGTACCAATATCATTAAGAACTTATTGCACGAAATCATTTTATCTCTCATCAAAGATGGCAGAAAACATGCATTATTGTACTCTGGAGGGGAGTTTGACAAAGGATTACTCAAAAAGTACACAGTAAAAGTACTTGATTGTACCTTTGGTAGTAGTCCAAGTAGTACTGAATCCAACAGTACCAATTCATTAAGAACTTATTGCACGAAATCATTTTATCTCTCATCAAAGATGGCAGAAAACATGCATTATTGTACTCTGGAGGGGAGTTTGACAAAGGATTACTCAAAAAGTACACAGTAAAAGTACTTCATTGTACTCGTGCTACTAGTCCAAGTAGTACTGAATCCAACAGTACCAATTACATTAAGAACTTATTGCACAAAATCATTTTATCTCTCATCAAAGATGGCAGAAAACATGCATTATTGTACTCTGGAGGGGAGTTTGAGAAAGGATTACTCAAAAAGTACACAGTAAAAGTACTTGATTGTACTTTGGTAGTAGTCCAAGTAGTACTGAATCCAACAGTACCAATTACATTAAGAACTTATTGCACAAAATCATTTTATCTCTCATCAAAGATGGCAGAAAACATGCATTATTGTACTCTGGAGGGGAGTTTGACAAAGGATTACTCAAAAAGTACACAGTAAAAGTACTTCATTGTACTCGTGGTACTAGTCCAAGTAGTACTGAATCCAACAGTACCAATTTCATTAAGAACTTATTGCACGAAATCATTTTATCTCTCATCAAAGATGGCAGAAAACATGCATTATTGTACTCTGGAGGGGAGTTTGACAAAGGATTACTCAAAAAGTACACAGTAAAAGTACTTGATTGTACCTTTGGTAGTAGTCCAAGTAGTACTGAATCCAACAGTACCAATATCATTAAGAACTTATTGCAAGAAATCATTTTATCTCTCATCAAAGATGGCAGAAAACATGCATTATTGTACTCTGGAGGGGAGTTTGACAAAGGATTACTCAAAAAGTACACAGTAAAAGTACTTGATTGTACCTTTGGTAGTAGTCCAAGTAGTACTGAATCCAACAGTACCAATATCATTAAGAACTTATTGCACGAAATCATTTTATCTCTCATCAAAGATGGCAGAAAACATGCATTATTGTACTCTGGAGGGGAGTTTGAGAAAGGATTACTCAAAAAGTACACAGTAAAAGTACTTGATTGTACCTTTGGTAGTAGTCCAAGTAGTACTGAATCCAACAGTACCAATATCATTAAGAACTTATTGCACGAAATCATTTTATCTCTCATCAAAGATGGCAGAAAACATGCATTATTGTACTCTGGGGGAGTTTGACAAAGGATTACTCAAAAAGTACACAGTAAAAGTACTTCATTGTACTCGTGCTACTAGTCCAAGTAGTACTGAATCCAACAGTACCAATTACATTAAGAACTTATAGCACAAAATCATTTTATCTCTCATCAAAGATGGCAGAAAACATGCATTATTGTACTCTGGAGGGGAGTTTGACAAAGGATTACTCAAAAAGTACACAGTAAAAGTACTTGATTGTACCTTTGGTAGTAGTCCAAGTAGTACTGAATCCAACAGTACCAATATCATTAAGAACTTATTGCACGAAATCATTTTATCTCTCATCAAAGATGGCAGAAAACATGCATTATTGTACTCTGGAGGGGAGTTTGACAAAGGGGATTACTCAAAAAGTACACAGTAAAAGTACTTGATTGTACTTTTGGTACTAGTCCAAGTAGTACTGAATCCAACAGTACCAATTTCATTAAGAACTTATTGCACAAAATCATTTTATCTCTCATCAAAGATGGCAGAAAACATGCATTATTGTACTCTGGAGGGGAGTTTGAGAAAGGATTACTCAAAAAGTACACAGTAAAAGTACTTGATTGTACTCTTGCTACTAGTCCAAGTAGTACTGAATCCAACAGTACCAATATCATTAAGAACTTATTGCACGAAATCATTTTATCTCTCATCAAAGATGGCAGAAAACATGCATTATTGTACTCTGGAGGGGAGTTTGACAAAGGATTACTCAAAAAGTACACAGTAAAAGTACTTGATTGTACCTTTGGTAGTAGTCCAAGTAGTACTGAATCCAACAGTACCAATATCATTAAGAACTTATTGCACGAAATCATTTTATCTCTCATCAAAGATGGCAGAAAACATGCATTATTGTACTCTGGAGGGGAGTTTGACAAAGGATTACTCAAAAAGTACACAGTAAAAGTACTTGATTGTACTCGTGCTACTAGTCCAAGTAGTACTGAATCCAACAGTACCAATTTCATTAAGAACTTATTGCACGAAATCATTTTATCTCTCATCAAAGATGGCAGAAAACATGCATTATTGTACTCTGGGGGGGAGTTTGACAAAGGATTACTCAAAAAGTACACAGTAAAAGTACTTCATTGTACTTGTGCTACTAGTCCAAGTAGTACTGAATCCAACAGTACCAATTACATTAAGAACTTATTGCACGAAAATCATTTTATCTCTCATCAAAGATGGCAGAAAACATGCATTATTGTACTCTGGAGGGGAGTTTGACAAAGGATTACTCAAAAAGTACACAGTAAAAGTACTTGATTGTACTTTGCTACTAGTCCAAGTAGTACTGAATCCAACAGTACCAATTTCATTAAGAACTTATTGCACGAAATCATTTTATCTCTCATCAAAGATGGCAGAAAACATGCATTATTGTACTCTGGAGGGGAGTTTGACAAAGGATTACTCAAAAAGTACACAGTAAAAGTACTTCATTGTACTCGTGCTACTAGTCCAAGTAGTACTGAATCCAACAGTACCAATTACATTAAGAACTTATAGCACAAATCATTTTATCTCTCATCAAAGATGGCAGAAAACATGCATTATTGTACTCTGGAGGGGAGTTTGACAAAGGATTACTCAAAAAGTACACAGTAAAAAGTACTTGATTGTACCTGTGGTAGTAGTCCAAGTAGTACTGAATCCAACAGTACCAATATCATTAAGAACTTATTGCACAGAAATCATTTTATCTCTCATCAAAGATGGCAGAAAACATGCATTATTGTACTCTGGAGGGAGTTTGAGAAAGGATTACTCAAAAAGTACACAGTAAAAGTACTTGATTGTACCTTTGGTAGTAGTCCAAGTAGTACTGAATCCAACAGTACCAATTTCATTAAGAACTTATTGCACGAAATTATTTTATCTCTCATCAAAGATGGCAGAAAACATGCATTATTGTACTCTGGAGGGGAGTTTGACAAAGGATTACTCAAAAAGTACACAGTAAAAGTACTTCATTGTACTCGTGCTACTAGTCCAAGTAGTACTGAATCCAACAGTACCAATTACATAAGAACTTATAGCACAAAATCATTTTATCTCTCATCAAAGATGGCAGAAAACATGCATTATTGTACTCTGGAGGGGAGTTTGACAAAGGATTACTCAAAAAGTACACAGTAAAAGTACTTCATTGTACTCGTGCTACTAGTCCAAGTAGTACTGAATCCAACAGTACCAATTACATTAAGAACTTATAGCACAAATCATTTTATCTCTCATCAAAGATGGCAGAAAACATGCATTATTGTACTCTGGAGGGGAGTTTGACAAAGGATTACTCAAAAAGTACACAGTAAAAGTACTTGATTGTACCTTTGGTAGTAGTCCAAGTAGTACTGAATCCAACAGTACCAATTACATTAAGAACTTATAGCACAAAATCATTTTATCTCTCATCAAAGATGGCAGAAAACATGCATTATTGTACTCTGGAGGGGAGTTTGACAAAGGATTACTCAAAAAGTACACAGTAAAAGTACTTCATTGTACTCGTGCTACTAGTCCAAGTAGTACTGAATCCAACAGTACCAATTACATTAAGAACTTATAGCACAAAATCATTTTATCTCAAATCAAAGATGGCAGAAAACATGCATTATTGTACTCTGGAGGGGAGTTTGACAGGGATTACTCAAAAAGTACACAATAAAAGTACTTCATTGTACTCGTGCTACTAGTCCAAGTAGTACTGAATCCAACAGTACCAATTACATAAGAACTTATAGCACAAAATCATTTTATCTCTCATCAAAGATGGCAGAAAACATGCATTATTGTACTCTGGAGGGGAGTTTGACAAAGGATTACTCAAAAAGTACACAGTAAAAGTACTTGATTGTACCTTTGGTAGTAGTCCAAGTAGTACTGAATCCAACAGTACCAATTACATTAAGAACTTATTGCACAAAATCATTTTATCTCAAATCAAAGGATGGCAGAAAACATGCATTATTGTACTCTGGAGGGGAGTTTGACAGGGGATTACTCAAAAAGTACACAGTAAAAATACTTGATTGTACTTTTGGTACTAGTCCAAGTAGTACTGAATCCAACAGTACCAATTTCATTAAGAACTTATTGCACAAAATCATTTGTATCTCTCATCAAAGATGGCAGAAAACATGCATTATTGTACTCTGGAGGGGAGTTTGACAAAGGATTACTCAAAAAGTACACAGTAAAAGTACTTGATTGTACTCGTGCTACTAGTCCAAGTAGTACTGAATCCAACAGTACCAAATACATTAAGAACTTATAGCACAAAATCATTTTATCTCTCAATCAAAGATGACAGAAAACATGCATTATTGTACTCTGGAGGGGAGTTTGACAGGGGATTACTCAAAAAGTACACAGTAAAAGTACTTCATTGTACCTTTGGTAGTAGTCCAAGTAGTACTGAATCCAACAGTACCAATATCATAAAAAAACTTATTGCACGAAATCATTTTATCTCTCATCAAAGATGGCAGAAAACATGCATTATTGTACTCTGGAGGGGAGTTTGACAGGGGATTACTCAAAAAGTACACAGTAAAAGTACTTGATTCTACTTTTGGTAGTAGTCCAAGTAGTACTGAATCCAACAGTACCAATTTCATTAAGAACTTATTGCACAAAATAATTGTATCTCTCATCAAAGATGTCAGAAAACATGCATTAGTGTACTCTGGAGGGGAGTTTGACAAAGGACTACTCAAAAAGTACACAATAAAAGTACTTGATTGTACTTGTGCTACTAGTCCAAGTAGAACTGAATCCAACAGTACCAATTACATTCAGAACTTATAGCACAAAATCATTTTATCTCAAATCAAAGATGGCAGAAAACATAAATTATTGTACTCTGGAGGGGAGTTTGACAGGGGATTACTCAAAAAGTACACAGTAAAAGTACTTCATTGTACCTTTGGTAGTAGTCCAAGTAGTACTGAATCCAACGGTACCAATATCATAAAAAAATTATTGCACGAAATCATTTTATCTCTCATCAAAGATGGCAGAAAATATGCATTATTGTACTCTGGAGGGGAGTTTGACAAAGGATTACTCAAAAAGTACACTGTAAAAGTACTTGATTGTACCTTTGGTAGTAGTCCAAGTAGTACTGAATCCAAAAGTACCAATTACATTAAGAACTTATTGCACACAATTATTTTATCTCTCATCAAAGATGTCAGAAAACATGCATTAGTGTACTCTGGAGGGGAGTTTGACAAAGGATTACTCAAAAAGTACACAGTAAAAGTACTTGATTGTACATTTGGTAGTAGTCCAAGTAGTACTGAATCCAACAGTACCAATTACATTAAGAACTTATAGCACAAAATAATTTTATCTCTCATCAAAGATGGCAGAAAACATACATTATTGTAATCTGGAGGGGAGTTTGAGAAAGGATTACTCAAAAAGTACACAGTAAAAGTACTTGATTGTACCTTTGGTAGCAGTCCAAGTAGTACTGAATCCAACAGTACCAATATCATTAATAACTTATTGCACGAAATAATTTTATCTCTCATCAAAGATGGCAGAAAACATGCATTATTGTACTTTGGAGGGGAGTTTGACAAAGGATTACTCAAAAAGTACACAGTAAAAGTACTTGATTGTACCTTTGGTAGTAGTCCAAGTAGTACTGAATCCAACAGTACCAATATCATTAAGAACTTATTGCACGAAATCATTTTATCTCTCATCAAAGATGGCAGAAAACATGCATTATTGTACTCTGGAGGGGAGTTTGACATGGGATTACTCAAAAAGTACACAATAAAAGTACTTCATTGTACTCGTGCTACTAGTCCAAGTAGTACTGAATCCAACAGTACCAATTACATTAAGAACTTATATCACAAAATCATTTTATCTCAAAACAAAGATGGCAGAACGCATGCATTATTGTACTCTGGAGGGGAGTTTGACAAAGGATTACTCAAAAAGTACACAGTAAAAGTACTTGATTGTACCTTTGGTAGTAGTCCAAGTAGTACTGAATCCAACAGTACCAATATCATTAAGAAATTATTGCACGAAATCATTTTATCTCTCATCAAAGATTGCAGAAAACATGCATTATTGTACTCTGGGGGGGAGTTTGACAAAGGATTACTCAAAAAGTACACAGTAAAAGTACTTCATTGTACTCGTGCTACTAGTCCAAGTAGTACTGAATCCAACAGTACCAATTACATTAAGAACTTATATCACAAAATCATTTTATCTCAAAACAAAGATGGCAGAACACATGCATTATTGTACTCTGGAGGGGAGTTTGACAAAGGATTACTCAAAAAGTACAAAGGAAAAGTACTTGATTGTACTTTTGGTAGTAGTCCAAGTATTACTGAATCCAACAGTACCAACATCATTAAGAACTTATTGCACGAAATCATTTTATCTCTCATCAAAGATGGCAGAAAACATGCATTAGTGTACTCTGGAGTGGAGTTTGAGAAAGGATTACTCAAAAAGTACACAGTAAAAGTACTTGATTGTACCTTTGGTAGTAGTCCAAGTAGTACTGAATCCAACAGTACCAATATCATTAAGAAATTATTGCACGAAATCATTTTATCTCTCATCAAAGATTGCAGAAAACATGCATTATTGTACTCTGGGGGGGAGTTTGACAAAGGATTACTCAAAAAGTACACAGTAAAAGTACTTCATTGTACTCGTGCTACTAGTCCAAGTAGTACTGAATCCAACAGTACCAATTACATTAAGAACTTATTGCACGAAATCATTTTATCTCTCATCAAAGATGGCAGAAAACATGCATTAGTGTACTCTGGAGTGGAGTTTGAGAAAGGATTACTCAAAAAGTACACAGTAAAAGTACTTGATTGTACCTTTGGTAGCAGTCCAAGTAGTACTGAATCAAACAGTACCAATATCATTAAGAAATTATTGCACGAAATCATTTTATCTCTCATCAAAGATGGCAGAAAACATGCATTATTGTACTCTGGGGAGTTTGACAAAGGATTACTCAAAAAGTACACAGTAAAAGTACTTGATTGTACCTTTGGTAGTAGTCCAAGTAGTACTGAATCCAACAGTACCAATATCATTAAGAACTTATTGCACGAAATCATTTTATCTCTCATCAAAGATGGCAGAAAACATGCATTATTGTACTCTGGAGGGGAGTTTGACAAAGGATTACTCAAAAAGTACACAATAAAAGTACTTCATTGTACTCGTGCTACTAGTCCAAGTAGTACTGAATCCAACAGTACCAATTACATTTAGAACTTATAGCACAAAATCATTTTATCTCAAAACAAAAATGGCAGAACACATGCATTATTGTACTCTGGAGGGGAGTTTGACAAAGGATTACTCAAAAAGTACAAAGGAAAAGTACTTGATTGTACTTTTGGTAGTAGTCCAAGTAATACTGAATCCAACAGTACCAACATCATTAAGAACTTATTGCACGAAATTATTTTATCTCTCATCAAAGATTGCAGAAAACATGCATTATTGTACTCTGGGGAGTTTGACAAAGGATTACTCAAAAAGTACAAAGGAAAAGTACTTGATTGTACTTTTGGTAGTAGTCCAAGTAATACTGAATCCAACAGTACCAACATCATTAAGAAATTATTGCACGAAATCATTTTATCTCTCATCAAAGATTGCAGAAAACATGCATTATTGTACTCTGGGGGGGAGTTTGACAAAGGATTACTCAAAAAGTACACAGTAAAAGTACTTCATTGTACTCGTGCTACTAGTCCAAGTAGTACTGAATCCAACAGTACCAATTACATTAAGAACTTATTGCACGAAATCATTTTATCTCTCATCAAAGATGGCAGAAAACATGCATTAGTGTACTCTGGAGTGGAGTTTGAGAAAGGATTACTCAAAAAGTACACAGTAAAAGTACTTGATTGTACCTTTGGTAGCAGTCCAAGTAGTACTGAATCAAACAGTACCAATATCATTAAGAAATTATTGCACGAAATCATTTTATCTCTCATCAAAGATGGCAGAAAACATGCATTATTGTACTCTGGGGAGTTTGACAAAGGATTACTCAAAAAGTACACAGTAAAAGTACTTGATTGTACCTTTGGTAGTAGTCCAAGTAGTACTGAATCCAACAGTACCAATATCATTAAGAACTTATTGCACGAAATCATTTTATCTCTCATCAAAGATGGCAGAAAACATGCATTATTGTACTCTGGAGGGGAGTTTGACAAAGGATTACTCAAAAAGTACACAATAAAAGTACTTCATTGTACTCGTGCTACTAGTCCAAGTAGTACTGAATCCAACAGTACCAATTACATTTAGAACTTATAGCACAAAATCATTTTATCTCAAAACAAAAATGGCAGAACACATGCATTATTGTACTCTGGAGGGGAGTTTGACAAAGGATTACTCAAAAAGTACAAAGGAAAAGTACTTGATTGTACTTTTGGTAGTAGTCCAAGTAATACTGAATCCAACAGTACCAACATCATTAAGAACTTATTGCACGAAATTATTTTATCTCTCATCAAAGATGGCAGAAAACATGCATTATTGTACTCTGGAGGGGAGTTTGAGAAAGGATTACTCAAAAAGTACACAGTAAAAGTACTTCATTGTACTCGTGCTTCTAGTCCAAGTAGTACTGAATCCAACAGTACCAATTACATTAAGAACTTATTGCACGAAATCATTTTATCTCTCATCAAAGATGGCAGAAAACATGCATTATTGTACTCTGGAGGGGAGTTTGACAGGGGATTACTCAAAAAGTACAAAGTAAAAGTACTTGATTGTACTTTTTGTAGTAGTCCAAGTAGTACTGAATCCAACAGTACCAATATCATTAATAACTTATTGCACGAAATCATTTTATCTCTCATCAAAGATGGCAGAAAACATACATTATTGTAATCTGGAGGGGAGTTTGAGAAAGGATTACTCAAAAAGTACACAGTAAAAGTACTTGATTGTACCTTTGGTAGTAATCCAAGTAGTACTGAATCCAACAGTACCAATATCATTAAGAACTTATTGCACGAAATCATTTTATCTCTCATCAAAGATGACAGAAAACATGCATTATTGTACTCTGGAGGGGAGTTTGACAAGGGATTACTCAAAAAGTACACAATAAAAGTACTTCATTGTACTCGTGCTACTAGTCCAAGTAGTACTGAATCCAACAGTACCAATTACATTAAGAACTTATATCACAAAATCATTTTATCTCAAAACAAAGATGGCAGAACACATGCATTATTGTACTCTGGAGGGGAGTTTGACAAAGGATTACTCAAAAAGTACAAAGGAAAAGTACTTGATTGTACTTTGGGTAGTAGTCCAAGTATTACTGAATCCAACAGTACCAACATCATTAAGAACTTATTTCACGAAATCATTTTATCTCTCATCAAAGATGGCAGAAAACATGCATTATTGTACTCTGGAGGGGAGTTTGAGAAAGGATTACTCAAAAATTACACAGTAAAAGTACTTGATTGTACCTTTGGTAGTAGTCCAAGTAGTACTGAATCCAACAGTACCAATATCATTAAGAAATTATTGCACGAAATCATTTTATCTCTCATCAAAGATGGCAGAAAACATGCATTATTGTACTCTGGAGGGGAGTTTGACAAAGGACTCCTCAAAAAGTACACAGTAAAAGTGCTTCATTGTACTCGTGCTACTAGTCCAAGTAGTACTGAATCCAACAGTACCAATTACATTAAGAACTTATAGCACAAAATCATTTTATCTCTCATCAAAGATGGCAGAAAACATGCATTATTGTACTCTGGAGGTGAGTTTGACAAAGGATTACTCAAAAAGTACAAAGGAAAAGTACTTGATTGTACTTTTGGTAGTAGTCCAAGTAGTACTGAATCCAACAGTACCAACATCATTAAGAACTTATTGCACGAAATCATTTTATCTCTCATCAAAGATGGCAGAAAACATGCATTAGTGTACTCTGGAGTGGAGTTTGAGAAAGGATTACTCAAAAAGTACACAGTAAAAGTACTTGATTGTACCTTTGGTAGTAGTCCAAGTAGTACTGAATCCAACAGTACCAATATCATTAAGAAATTATTGCACGAAATAATTGTATCTCTCATCAAAGATTGCAGAAAACATGCATTATTGTACTCTGGGGGGGAGTTTGACAAAGGATTACTCAAAAAGTACACAGTAAAAGTACTTCATTGTACTCGTGCTACTAGTCCAAGTAGTACTGAATCCAACAGTACCAATTACATTAAGAACTTATTGCACGAAATCATTTTATCTCTCATCAAAGATGGCAGAAAACATGCATTAGTGTACTCTGGAGTGGAGTTTGAGAAAGGATTACTCAAAAAGTACACAGTAAAAGTACTTGATTGGACCTTTGGTAGCAGTCCAAGTAGTACTGAATCAAACAGTACCAATATCATTAAGAAATTATTGCACGAAATCATTTTATCTCTCATCAAAGATGGCAGAAAACATGCATTATTGTACTCTGGGGAGTTTGACAAAGGATTACTCAAAAAGTACACAGTAAAAGTACTTGATTGTACCTTTGGTAGTAGTCCAAGTAGTACTGAATCCAACAGTACTAATATCATTAAGAACTTATTGCACGAAATCATTTTATCTCTCATCAAAGATGGCAGAAAACATGCATTATTGTACTCTGGAGGGGAGTTTGACAAAGGATTACTCAAAAAGTACACAATAAAAGTACTTCATTGTACTCGTGCTACTAGTCCAAGTAGTACTGAATCCAACAGTACCAATTACATTTAGAACTTATAGCACAAAATCATTTTATCTCAAAACAAAAATGGCAGAACACATGCATTATTGTACTCTGGAGGGGAGTTTGACAAAGGATTACTCAAAAAGTACAAAGGAAAAGTACTTGATTGTACTTTTGGTAGTAGTCCAAGTAATACTGAATCCAACAGTACCAACATCATTAAGAACTTATAGCATGAAATCATTTTATCTCTCATCAAAGATGGCAGAAAACATGCATTATTGTACTCTGGGGAGTTTGACAAAGGAATACTCAAAAAGTACACAGTAAAAGTACTTGATTGTACCTTTGGTAGTAGTCCAAGTAGTACTGAATCCAACAGTACCAATATCATTAAGAACTTATTGCACGAAATCATTTTATCTCTCATCAAAGATGGCAGAAAACATGCATTATTGTACTCTGGAGTGGAGTTTGACAAAGGACTACTCAAAAAGTACACAGTAAAAGTACTTCATTGTACTCGTGCTTCTAGTCCAAGTAGTACTGAATCCAACAGTACCAATTACATTAAGAACTTATAGCACGAAATCATTTTATCTCTCATCAAAGATGGCAGAAAACATGCATTATTGTACTCTGGAGGGGAGTTTGAGAAAGGATTACTCAAAAATTACACAGTAAAAGTACTTGATTGTACCTTCGGTAGTAGTCCAAGTAGTACTGAATCCAACAGTACCAATATCATTAAGAACTTATTGCACGAAATAATTTTATCTCTCATCAAAGATGGCAGAAAACATGCATTATTGTACTCTGGAGGGGAGTTTGACAGGGGATTACTCAAAAAGTACAAAGTAAAAGTACTTGATTGTACTTTTTGTAGTAGTCCAAGTAGTACTGAATCCAACAGTACCAATATCATTAATAACTTATTGCACGAAATCATTTTATCTCTCATCAAAGATGGCAGAAAACATACATTATTGTAATCTGGAGGGGAGTTTGAGAAAGGATTACTCAAAAAGTACACAGTAAAAGTACTTGATTGTACCTTTGGTAGTAGTCCAAGTAGTACTGAATCCAACAGTACCAATATCATTAAGAACTTATTGCACGAAATAATTTTATCTCTCATCAAAGATGGCAGAAAACATGCATTATTGTACTTTGGAGGGGAGTTTGACAAAGGATTACTCAAAAAGTACACAGTAAAAGTACTTGATTGTACCTTTTGTAGTAGTCCAAGTAGTACTGAATCCAACAGTACCAATATCATTAAGAACTTATTGCACAAAATCATTTTATCTCTCATCAAAGATGGCAGAAAACATGCATTATTGTACTCTGGAGGGGAGTTTGACAAGGGATTACTCAAAAAGTACACAATAAAAGTACTTCATTGTACTCGTGCTACTAGTCCAAGTAGTACTGAATCCAACAGTACCAATTACATTAAGAACTTATATCACAAAATCATTTTATCTCAAAACAAAGATGGCAGAACACATGCATTATTGTACTCTGGAGGGGAGTTTGACAAAGGATTACTCAAAAAGTACAAAGGAAAAGTACTTGATTGTACTTTTGGTAGTAGTCCAAGTATTACTGAATCCAACAGTACCAACATCATTGAGAACTTATTGTGCACAAAATCATTGTATCTCTCATCAAAGATGGCAGAAAACATGCATTATTGTACTCTGGAGGGGAGTTTGAGAAAGGATTACTCAAAAATTACACAGTAAAAGTACTTGATTGTACCTTTGGTAGTAGTCCAAGTAGTACTGAATCCAACAGTACCAATATCATTAAGAAATTATTGCACGAAATCATTGTATCTCTCATCAAAGATGGCAGAAAACATGCATTATTGTACTCTGGAGGGGAGTTTGACAAAGGACTCCTCAAAAAGTACACAGTAAAAGTACTTCATTGTACTCGTGCTACTAGTCCAAGTAGTACTGAATCCAACAGTACCAATTACATTAAGAACTTATAGCACAAAATCATTTTATCTCTCATCAAAGATGGCAGAAAACATGCATTATTGTACTCTGGAGGGGAGTTTGACAAAGGATTACTCAAAAAGTACAAAGGAAAAGTACTTGATTGTACTTTTGGTAGTAGTCCAAGTAGTACTGAATCCAACAGTACCAACATCATTAAGAACTTATTGCATGAAATCATTTTATCTCTCATCAAAGATGGCAGAAAACATGCATTAGTGTACTCTGGAGTGGAGTTTGAGAAAGGATTACTCAAAAAGTACACAGTAAAAGTACTTGATTGTACCTTTGTTAGTAGTCCAAGTATTACTGAATCCAACAGTACCAACATCATTAAGAACTTATTGCACGAAATCATTTTATCTCTCATCAAAGATGGCAGAAAACATGCATTATTGTACTCTGGAGGGGAGTTTGAGAAAGGATTACTCAAAAATTACACAGTAAAAGTATTTGATTGTACCTTTGGTAGTAGTCCAAGTAGTACTGAATCCAACAGTACCAATATCATTAAGAACTTATTGCACGAAATCATTTTATCTCTCATCAAAGATGGCAGAAAACATGCATTATTGTACTCTGGAGGGGAGTTTGACAGGGGACTACTCAAAAGTACACAGTCAAAATACTTGATTGTACTTTTGGTACTAGTCCAAGTAGTACTGAATCCAACAGTACCAATTTCATTAAGAACTTATTGCACAAAAATAATTGTATCTCTCATCAAAGATGGCAGAAAACATGCATTATTGTACTCTGGAGGGGAGTTTGAGAAAGGATTACTCAAAAAGTACACAGTAAAAGTACTTCATTGTACTCGTGCTACTAGTCCAAGTAGTACTGAATCCAACAGTACCAATTACATTAAGAACTTATAGCTCAAAATCATTTTATCTCTCATCAAAGATGGCAGAAAACATGCATTATTGTACTCTGGGGGGGAGTTTGACAGGGGACTACTCAAAAAGTACACAGTAAAAGTACTTGATTGTACCTTTGGTAGTAGTCCAAGTAGTACTGAATCCAACAGTACCAATATCATGAAGAACTTATAGCACGAAATCATTTTATCTCTCATCAAAGATGGCAGAAAACATGCATTATTGTACTCTGGGGAGTTTGACAAAGGAATACTCAAAAAGTACACAGTAAAAGTACTTGATTGTACCTTTGGTAGTAGTCCAAGTAGTACTGAATCCAACAGTACCAATATCATTAAGAACTTATTGCACGAAATCATTTTATCTCTCATCAAAGATGGCAGAAAACATGCATTATTGTACTCTGGAGGGGAGTTTGACAAAGGACTACTCAAAAAGTACACAGTAAAAGTACTTCATTGTACTCGTGCTTCTAGTCCAAGTAGTACTGAATCCAACAGTACCAATTACATTAAGAACTTATAGCACGAAATCATTTTATCTCTCATCAAAGATGGCAGAAAACATGCATTATTGTACTCTGGAGGGGAGTTTGAGAAAGGATTACTCAAAAATTACACAGTAAAAGTACTTGATTGTACCTTTGGTAGTAGTCCAAGTAGTACTGAATCCAACAGTACCAATATCATTAAGAATTTATTGCACGAAATCATTTTATCTCTCATCAAAGATGGCAGAAAACATGCATTATTGTACTCTGGAGGGGAGTTTGACAGGGGATTACTCAAAAAGTACAAAGTAAAAGTACTTGATTGTACTTTTTGTAGTAGTCCAAGTAGTACTGAATCCAACAGTACCAATATCATTAATAACTTATTGCACGAAATCATTTTATCTCTCATCAAAGATGGCAGAAAACATACATTATTGTAATCTGGAGGGGAGTTTGAGAAAGGATTACTCAAAAAGTACACAGTAAAAGTACTTGATTGTACCTTTGGTAGTAGTCCAAGTAGTACTGAATCCAACAGTACCAATATCATTAAGAACTTATTGCACGAAATCATTTTATCTCTCATCAAAGATGGCAGAAAACATGCATTATTGTACTTTGGAGGGGAGTTTGACAAAGGATTACTCAAAAAGTACACAGTAAAAGTACTTGATTGTACCTTTGGTAGTAGTCCAAGTAGTACTGAATCCAACAGTACCAATATCATTAAGAAATTATTGCACGAAATCATTGTATCTCTCATCAAAGATGGCAGAAAACATGCATTATTGTACTCTGGAGGGGAGTTTGACAAAGGACTCCTCAAAAAGTACACAGTAAAAGTACTTCATTGTACTCGTGCTACTAGTCCAAGTAGTACTGAATCCAACAGTACCAATTACATTAAGAACTTATAGCACAAAATCATTTTATCTCTCATCAAAGATGGCAGAAAACATGCATTATTGTACTCTGGAGGGGAGTTTGACAAAGGATTACTCAAAAAGTACAAAGGAAAAGTACTTGATTGTACTTTTGGTAGTAGTCCAAGTAGTACTGAATCCAACAGTACCAACATCATTAAGAACTTATTGCATGAAATCATTTTATCTCTCATCAAAGATGGCAGAAAACATGCATTAGTGTACTCTGGAGTGGAGTTTGAGAAAGGATTACTCAAAAAGTACACAGTAAAAGTACTTGATTGTACCTTTGTTAGTAGTCCAAGTATTACTGAATCCAACAGTACCAACATCATTAAGAACTTATTGCACGAAATAATTTTATCTCTCATCAAAGATGGCAGAAAACATGCATTATTGTACTCTGGAGGGGAGTTTGAGAAAGGATTACTCAAAAATTACACAGTAAAAGTACTTGATTGTACCTTTGGTAGTAGTCCAAGTAGTACTGAATCCAACAGTACCAATATCATTAAGAACTTGTTGCACGAAATCATTTTATCTCTCATCAAAGATGGCAGAAAACATGCATTATTGTACTCTGGAGGGGAGTTTGACAGGGGACTACTCAAAAGTACACAGTAAAAATACTTGATTGTACTTTTGGTACTAGTCCAAGTAGTACTGAATCCAACAGTACCAATTTCATTAAGAACTTATTGCACAAAATAATTGTATCTCTCATCAAAGATGGCAGAAAACATGCATTATTGTACTCTGGAGGGGAGTTTGAGAAAGGATTACTCAAAAAGTACACAGTAAAAGTACTTCATTGTACTCGTGCTACTAGTCCAAGTAGTACTGAATCCAACAGTACCAATTACATTAAGAACTTATAGCTCAAAATCATTTTATCTCTCATCAAAGATGGCAGAAAACATGCATTATTGTACTCTGGGGGGGAGTTTGACAGGGGACTACTCAAAAAGTACACAGTAAAAGTACTTGATTGTACCTTTGGTAGTAGTCCAAGTAGTACTGAATCCAACAGTACCAATATCATGAAGAACTTATAGCACGAAATCATTTTATCTCTCATCAAAGTTGGCAGAAAACATGCATTATTGTACTCTGGGGAGTTTGACAAGGAATACTCAAAAAGTACACAGTAAAAGTACTTGATTGTACCTTTGGTAGTAGTCCAAGTAGTACTGAATCCAACAGTACCAATATCATTAAGAACTTATTGCACGAAATCATTTTATCTCTCATCAAAGATGGCAGAAAACATGCATTATTGTACTCTGGAGGGGAGTTTGACAAAGGACTACTCAAAAAGTACACAGTAAAAGTACTTCATTGTACTCGTGCTTCTAGTCCAAGTAGTACTGAATCCAACAGTACCAATTACATTAAGAACTTATAGCACGAAATCATTTTATCTCTCATCAAAGATGGCAGAAAACATGCATTATTGTACTCTGGAGGGGAGTTTGAGAAAGGATTACTCAAAAATTACACAGTAAAAGTACTTGATTGTACCTTTGGTAGTAGTCCAAGTAGTACTGAATCCAACAGTACCAATATCATTAAGAACTTATTGCACGAAATCATTTTATCTCTCATCAAAGATGGCAGAAAACATGCATTATTGTACTCTGGAGGGGAGTTTGACAGGGGATTACTCAAAAAGTACAAAGTAAAAGTACTTGATTGTACTTTTTGTAGTAGTCCAAGTAGTACTGAATCCAACAGTACCAATATCATTAATAACTTATTGCACGAAATCATTTTATCTCTCATCAAAGATGGCAGAAAACATACATTATTGTAATCTGGAGGGGAGTTTGAGAAAGGATTACTCAAAAAGTACACAGTAAAAGTACTTGATTGTACCTTTGGTAGTAGTCCAAGTAGTACTGAATCCAACAGTACCAATATCATTAAGAACTTATTGCACGAAATCATTTTATCTCTCATCAAAGATGGCAGAAAACATGCATTATTGTACTTTGGAGGGGAGTTTGACAAAGGATTACTCAAAAAGTACACAGTAAAAGTACTTGATTGTACCTTTGGTAGTAGTCCAAGTAGTACTGAATCCAACAGTACCAATATCATTAAGAAATTATTGCACGAAATCATTTTATCTCTCATCAAATATTGCAGAAAACATGCATTATTGTACTCTGGGGGGGAGTTTGACAAAGGATTACTCAAAAAGTACACAGTAAAAGTACTTCATTGTACTCGTGCTACTAGTCCAAGTAGTACTGAATCCAACAGTACCAATTACATTAAGAACTTATTGCACGAAATCATTTTATCTCTCATCAAAGATGGCAGAAAAAATGCATTAGTGTACTCTGGAGTGGAGTTTGAGAAAGGATTACTCAAAAAGTACACAGTAAAAGTACTTGATTGTACCTTTGGTAGCAGTCCAAGTAGTACTGAATCAAACAGTACCAATATCATTAAGAACTTATTGCACGAAATCATTTTATCTCTCATCAAAGATGGCAGAAAACATGCATTATTGTACTCTGGGGAGTTTGACAAAGGATTACTCAAAAAGTACACAGTAAAAGTACTTGATTGTACCTTTGGTAGTAGTCCAAGTAGTACTGAATCCAACAGTACCAATATCATTAAGAACTTATTGCACGAAATCATTTTATCTCTCATCAAAGATGGCAGAAAACATGCATTATTGTACTCTGGAGGGGAGTTTGACAAAGGATTACTCAAAAAGTACACAATAAAAGTACTTCATTGTACTCGTGCTACTAGCCCAAGTAGTACTGAATCCAACAGTACCAATTACATTTAGAACTTATAGCACAAAATCATTTTATCTCAAAATCAAAAATGGCAGAACACGTGCATTATTGTACTCTGGAGGGGAGTTTGACAAAGGATTACTCAAAAAGTACAAAGGAAAAGTACTTGATTGTACTTTTGGTAGTAGTCCAAGTATTACTGAATCCAACAGTACCAACATCATTAAGAACTTATTGCACGAAATAATTTTATCTCTCATCAAAGATGGCAGAAAACATGCATTATTGTACTCTGGAGGGGAGTTTGAGAAAGGATTACTCAAAAATTACACAGTAAAAGTACTTGATTGTACCTTTGGTAGTAGTCCAAGTAGTACTGAATCCAACAGTACCAATATCATTAAGAACTTATTGCACGAAATCATTTTATCTCTCATCAAAGATGGCAGAAAACATGCATTATTGTACTCTGGAGGGGAGTTTGACAGGGGATTACTCAAAAAGTACAAAGTAAAAGTACTTGATTGTACTTTTTGTAGTAGTCCAAGTAGTACTGAATCCAACAGTACCAATATCATTAATAACTTACTGCACGAAATCATTTTATCTCTCATCAAAGATGGCAGAAAACATACATTATTGTAATCTGGAGGGGAGTTTGAGAAAGGATTACTCAAAAAGTACACAGTAAAAGTACTTGATTGTACCTTTGGTAGTAGTCCAAGTAGTACTGAATCCAACAGTACCAATATCATTAAGAACTTATTGCACGAAATCATTTTATCTCTCATCAAAAATGGCAGAAAACATGCATTATTGTACTCTGGAGGGGAGTTTGAGAAAGGATTACTCAAAAAGTACACAGTAAAAGTACTTGATTGTACTTTTGGTAGTAGTCCAAGTAGTACTGAATCCAACAGTACCAATATCATTAATAACTTATTGCACGAAATCATTTTATCTCTCATCAAAGATGGCAGAAAACATGCATTATTGTACTCTGGAGGGGAGTTTGAGAAAGGATTACTCAAAAATTACACAGTAAAAGTACTTGATTGTATCTTTGGTAGTAGTCCAAGTAGTACTGAATCCAACAGTACCAATATCATTAAGAAATTATTGCACTAAATCATTTTATCTCTCATCAAAGATGGCAGAAAACATGCATTATTGTACTCTGGAGGGGAGTTTGACAAAGGATTACTCAAAAAGTACACAGTAAAAGTACTTCATTGTACTCGTGCTACTAGTCCAAGTAGTACTGAATCCAACAGTACCAATTACATTAAGAACTTATAGCACAAAATCATTTTATCTCTCATCAAAGATGGCAGAAAACATGCATTATTGTACTCTGGAGGGGAGTTTGACAAAGGATTACTCAAAAAGTACACAGTAAAAGTACTTGATTGTACTTTTGGTAGTAGTCCAAGTAGTACTGAATCCAACAGTACCAATATCATTAAGAACTTATTGCACGAAATCATTTTATCTCTCATCAAAGATGGCAGAAAACATGCATTATTGTACTCTGGAGGGGAGTTTGACAAGGGATTACTCAAAAAGTACACAGTAAAAGTACTTCATTGTACTCGTGCTACTAGTCCAAGTAGTACTGAATCCAACAGTACCAATTACATTAAGAACTTATATGCACAAAATCATTTTATCTCAAAATCAATGATGGCAGAAACACATGCATTATTGTACTCTGGAGGGGAGTTTGACAAAGGATTACTCAAAAAGTACACAGTAAAAGTACTTGATTGTACTTTTGGTAGTAGTCCAAGTAGTACTGAATCCAACAGTACCAATATCATTAAGAACTTATTTGCACGAAATCATTTTATCTCTCATCAAAGATGGCAGAAAACATGCATTATTGTACTCTGGAGGGGAGTTTGAGAAAGGATTACTCAAAAAGTACACAGTAAAAGTACTTGATTGTACCTTTGGTAGTAGTCCAAGTAGTACTGAATCCAACAGTACCAATATCATTAAGAAATTATTGCACGAAATCATTTTATCTCTCATCAAAGATGGCAGAAAACATGCATTATTGTACTCTGGAGGGGAGTTTGACAAAGGATTACTCAAAAAGTACACAGTAAAAGTACTTCATTGTACTCGTGCTACTAGTCCAAGTAGTACTGAATCCAACAGTACCAATTACATTGAGAACTTATAGCACAAAATCATTTTATCTCTCATCAAAGATGGCAGAAAACATGCATTATTGTACTCTGGAGGGGAGTTTGACAGGGACTACTCAAAAAGTACACAGTAAAAGTACTTGATTGTACCTTTGGTAGTAGTCCAAGTAGTACTGAATCCAACAGTACCAATATCATTAAGAACTTATTGCACGAAATCATTTTATCTCTCATCAAAGATGGCAGAAAACATGCATTATTGTACTCTGGAGGGGAGTTTGACAGGGGATTACTCAAAAAGTACACAGTAAAAGTACTTGATTGTACTTTTGTAGTAGTCCAAGTAGTACTGAATCCAACAGTACCAATATCATTAATAACTTATTGCACGAAATCATTTTATCTCTCATCAAAGATGGCAGAAAACATACATTATTGTACTCTGGAGGGGAGTTTGAGAAAGGATTACTCAAAAAGTACACAGTAAAAGTACTTGATTGTACTTTTTGTAGTAGTCCAAGTAGTACTGAATCCAACAGTACCAATATCATTAAGAACTTATTGCACAGAAATCATTTTATCTCTCATCAAAGATGGCAGAAAACATGCATTATTGTACTTTGGAGGGGAGTTTGACAAAGGATTACTCAAAAAGTACACAGTAAAAGTACTTGATTGTACCTTTTGTAGTAGTCCAAGTAGTACTGAATCCAACAGTACCAATATCATTAAGAACTTATTGCACGAAATCATTTTATCTCTCATCAAAGATGGCAGAAAACATGCATTATTGTACTCTGGAGGGGAGTTTGACAAGGGATTACTCAAAAAGTACACAATAAAAGTACTTCATTGTACTCGTGCTACTAGTCCAAGTAGTACTGAATCCAACAGTACCAATTACATTAAGAACTTATATCACAAAATCATTTTATCTCAAAATCAAAGATGGCAGAAAACATGCATTATTGTACTCTGGAGGGGAGTTTGACAAAGGATTACTCAAAAAGTACAGAGGAAAAGTACTTGATTGTACTTTTGGTAGTAGTCCAAGTATTACTGAATCCAACAGTACCAACATCATTAAGAACTTATTGCACGAAATCATTTTATCTCTCATCAAAGATTGCAGAAAACATGCATTATTGTACTCTGGAGGGGAGTTTGAGAAAGGATTACTCAAAAATTACACAGTAAAAGTACTTGATTGTACCTTTGGTAGTAGTCCAAGTAGTACTGAATCCAACAGTACCAATATCATTAAGAAACTTATTGCACGAAATCATTTTATCTCTCATCAAAGATGGCAGAAAACATGCATTATTGTACTCTGGAGGGGAGTTTGACAAAGGACTACTCAAAAAGTACACAGTAAAAGTACTTCATTGTACTCGTGCTACTAGTCCAAGTAGTACTGAATCCAACAGTACCAATTACATTAAGAACTTATAGCACAAAATCATTTTATCTCTCATCAAAGATGGCAGAAAACATGCATTATTGTACTCTGGAGGGGAGTTTGACAAAGGATTACTCAAAAAGTACACAGTAAAAGTACTTGATTGTACTTTTGGTAGTAGTCCAAGTAGTACTGAATCCAACAGTACCAATATCATTAAGAACTTATTGCACGAAATCATTTTATCTCTCATCAAAGATGGCAGAAAACATGCATTATTGTACTCTGGAGTGGGAGTTTGAGAAAGGATTACTCAAAAAGTACACAGTAAAAGTACTTGATTGTACCTTTGGTAGTAGTCCAAGTATTACTGAATCCAACAGTACCAATATCATTAAGAACTTATTGCACGAAATCATTTTATCTCTCATCAAAGATGGCAGAAAACATGCATTATTGTACTCTGGAGGGGAGTTTGACAAAGGATTACTCAAAAATTACACAGTAAAAGTACTTGATTGTACCTTTGGTAGTAGTCCAAGTAGTACTGAATCCAACAGTACCAATATCATTAAGAACTTATTGCACGAAATCATTTTATCTCTCATCAAAGATGGCAGAAAACATGCATTATTGTACTCTGGAGGGGAGTTTGACAGGGGATTACTCAAAAGTACACAGTAAAAGTACTTGATTGTACTTTTGGTACTAGTCCAAGTAGTACTGAATCCAACAGTACCAATTTCATTGAGAACTTATTGCACAAAATCATTGTATCTCTCATCAAAGATGGCAGAAAACATGCATTATTGTACTCTGGAGGGGAGTTTGAGAAAGGATTACTCAAAAAGTACACAGTAAAAGTACTTGATTGTACCTTTGGTTGTAGTCCAAGTAGTACTGAATCCAACAGTACCAATATCATTAAGAACTTATTGCACAAAATCATTTTATCTCTCATCAAAGATGGCAGAAAACATGCATTATTGTACTCTGGAGGGGAGTTTGACAAAGGATTACTCAAAAAGTACACAGTAAAAGTACTTCATTGTACTCGTGCTACTAGTCCAAGTAGTACTGAATCCAACAGTACCAATTACATTAAGAACTTATAGCACAAAATCATTTTATCTCTCATCAAAGATGGCAGAAAACATGCATTATTGTACTCTGGGGGGGAGTTTGACAGGGGACTACTCAAAAAGTACACAGTAAAAGTACTTGATTGTACCTTTGGTAGTAGTCCAAGTAGTACTGAATCCAACAGTACCAATATCATGAAGAACTTATAGCACGAAATCATTTTATCTCTCATCAAAGATGGCAGAAAACATGCATTATTGTACTCTGGGGGAGTTTGACAAAGGAATACTCAAAAAGTACACAGTAAAAGTACTTGATTGTACCTTTGGTAGTAGTCCAAGTAGTACTGAATCCAACAGTACCAATATCATTAAGAACTTATTGCACAAAATCATTTTATCTCTCATCAAAGATGGCAGAAAACATGCATTATTGTACTCTGGAGGGGAGTTTGACAAAGGATTACTCAAAAAGTACACAGTAAAAGTACTTCATTGTACTCGTGCTTCTAGTCCAAGTAGTACTGAATCCAACAGTACCAATTACATTAAGAACTTATAGCACGAAATCATTTTATCTCTCATCAAAGATGGCAGAAAACATGCATTATTGTACTCTGGAGGGGAGTTTGAGAAAGGATTACTCAAACAAAGTACACAGTAAAAGTACTTGATTGTACCTTTGGTAGTAGTCCAAGTAGTACTGAATCCAACAGTACCAATATCATTAAGAACTTATTGCACGAAATCATTTTATCTCTCATCAAAGATGGCAGAAAACATGCATTATTGTACTCTGGAGGGGAGTTTGACAGGGGATTACTCAAAAAGTACACAGTAAAAGTACTTGATTGTACTTTTGTAGTAGTCCAAGTAGTACTGAATCCAACAGTACCAATATCATTAATAACTTATTGCACGAAATCATTTTATCTCTCATCAAAGATGGCAGAAAACATGCATTATTGTACTCTGGAGGGGAGTTTGACAAAGGATTACTCAAAAAGTACACAGTAAAAGTACTTCATTGTACTCGTGCTACTAGTCCAAGTAGTACTGAATCCAACAGTACCAATTACATTAAGAACTTATAGCACAAAATCATTTTATCTCTCATCAAAGATGGCAGAAAACATGCATTATTGTACTCTGGAGGGGAGTTTGACAAAGGATTACTCAAAAAGTACACAGTAAAAGTACTTGATTGTACTTTTGGTAGTAGTCCAAGTAGTACTGAATCCAACAGTACCAATATCATTAAGAACTTATTGCACGAAATCATTTTATCTCTCATCAAAGATGGCAGAAAACATGCATTATTGTACTCTGGAGTGGGAGTTTGACAAAGGATTACTCAAAAAGTACACAGTAAAAGTACTTGATTGTACCTTTGGTAGTAGTCCAAGTAGTACTGAATCCAACAGTACCAATATCATTAAGAAATTATTGCACGAAATCATTTTATCTCTCATCAAAGATGGCAGAAAACATGCATTATTGTACTCTGGAGGGGAGTTTGACAAAGGATTACTCAAAAAGTACACAGTAAAAGTACTTCATTGTACTCGTGCTACTAGTCCAAGTAGTACTGAATCCAACAGTACCAATTACATTAAGAACTTATTGCACGAAATCATTTTATCTCTCATCAAAGATGGCAGAAAACATGCATTAGTGTACTCTGGAGGGGAGTTTGACAAAGGATTACTCAAAAAGTACACAGTAAAAGTACTTGATTGTACCTTTGGTAGCAGTCCAAGTAGTACTGAATCCAACAGTACCAATATCATTAAGAACTTATTGCACGAAATCATTTTATCTCTCATCAAAGATGGCAGAAAACATGCATTATTGTACTCTGGGGGGGAGTTTGACAAAGGGACTACTCAAAAAGTACACAGTAAAAGTACTTGATTGTACCTTTGGTAGTAGTCCAAGTAGTACTGAATCCAACAGTACCAATATCATAAGAACTTATAGCACGAAATCATTTTATCTCTCATCAAAGATGGCAGAAAACATGCATTATTGTACTCTGGAGGGAGTTTGACAAAGGATACTCAAAAAGTACACAGTAAAAGTACTTGATTGTACCTTTGGTAGTAGTCCAAGTAGTACTGAATCCAACAGTACCAATATCATTAAGAACTTATTGCACGAAATCATTTTATCTCTCATCAAAGATGGCAGAAAACATGCATTATTGTACTCTGGAGGGGAGTTTGACAAAGGACTACTCAAAAAGTACACAGTAAAAGTACTTCATTGTACTCGTGCTTCTAGTCCAAGTAGTACTGAATCCAACAGTACCAATTACATTAAGAACTTATAGCACGAAATCATTTTATCTCTCATCAAAGATGGCAGAAAACATGCATTATTGTACTCTGGAGGGGAGTTTGACAGGGGATTACTCAAAAAGTACAAAGTAAAAGTACTTGATTGTACTTTTTGTAGTAGTCCAAGTAGTACTGAATCCAACAGTACCAATATCATTAATAACTTATTGCACGAAATCATTTTATCTCTCATCAAAGATGGCAGAAAACATACATTATTGTAATCTGGAGGGGAGTTTGAGAAAGGATTACTCAAAAAGTACACAGTAAAAGTACTTGATTGTACCTTTGGTAGTAGTCCAAGTAGTACTGAATCCAACAGTACCAATATCATTAAGAACTTATTGCACGAAATCATTTTATCTCTCATCAAAGATGGCAGAAAACATGCATTATTGTACTTTGGAGGGGAGTTTGACAAAGGATTACTCAAAAAGTACACAGTAAAAGTACTTGATTGTACCTTTTGTAGTAGTCCAAGTAGTACTGAATCCAACAGTACCAATATCATTAAGAACTTATTGCACGAAATCATTTTATCTCTCATCAAAGATGGCAGAAAACATGCATTATTGTACTCTGGAGGGGAGTTTGACAAGGGATTACTCAAAAAGTACACAATAAAAGTACTTCATTGTACTCGTGCTACTAGTCCAAGTAGTACTGAATCCAACAGTACCAATTACATTAAGAACTTATATCACAAAATCATTTTATCTCAAAATCAAAGATGGCAGAAACACATGCATTATTGTACTCTGGAGGGGAGTTTGACAAAGGATTACTCAAAAAGTACAGAGGAAAAGTACTTGATTGTACTTTTGGTAGTAGTCCAAGTATTACTGAATCCAACTGTACCAACATCAGTAAGAACTTATTGCACGAAATAATTTTATCTCTCATCAAAGATGGCAGAAAACATGCATTATTGTACTCTGGAGGGGAGTTTGAGAAAGGATTACTCAAAAATTACACAGTAAAAGTACTTGATTGTACCTTTGGTAGTAGTCCAAGTAGTACTGAATCCAACAGTACCAATATCATTAAGAAATTATTGCACGAAATCATTTTATCTCTCATCAAAGATGGCAGAAAACATGCATTATTGTACTCTGGAGGGGAGTTTGACAAAGGACTCCTCAAAAAGTACACAGTAAAAGTACTTCATTGTACTCGTGCTACTAGTCCAAGTAGTACTGAATCCAACAGTACCAATTACATTAAGAACTTATAGCACGAAATCATTTTATCTCTCATCAAAGATGGCAGAAAACATGCATTATTGTACTCTGGAGGGAGTTTGACAAAGGATTACTCAAAAAGTACACAGTAAAAGTACTTGATTGTACCTTTGGTAGTAGTCCAAGTAGTACTGAATCCAACAGTACCAATATCATTAAGAACTTATTGCACGAAATCATTTTATCTCTCATCAAAGATGGCAGAAAACATGCATTATTGTACTCTGGAGGGGAGTTTGACAAAGGACTACTCAAAAAGTACACAGTAAAAGTACTTCATTGTACTCGTGCTTCTAGTCCAAGTAGTACTGAATCCAACAGTACCAATTACATTAAGAACTTATAGCACGAAATCATTTTATCTCTCATCAAAGATGGCAGAAAACATGCATTATTGTACTCTGGAGGGGAGTTTGACAGGGATTACTCAAAAAGTACAAAGTAAAAGTACTTGATTGTACTTTTTGTAGTAGTCCAAGTAGTACTGAATCCAACAGTACCAATATCATTAAGAACTTATTGCACGAAATCATTTTATCTCTCATCAAAGATGGCAGAAAACATGCATTATTGTACTCTGGAGGGGAGTTTGAGAAAGGATTACTCAAAAAGTACACAGTAAAAGTACTTGATTGTACCTTTGGTAGTAGTCCAAGTAGTACTGAATCCAACAGTACCAATATCATTAAGAACTTATTGCACGAAATCATTTTATCTCTCATCAAAGATGGCAGAAAACATGCATTATTGTAATCTGGAGGGGAGTTTGACAAAGGATTACTCAAAAAGTACACAGTAAAAGTACTTGATTGTACCTTTTGTAGTAGTCCAAGTAGTACTGAATCCAACAGTACCAATATCATTAAGAACTTATTGCACGAAATCATTTTATCTCTCATCAAAGATGGCAGAAAACATGCATTATTGTACTCTGGAGGGGAGTTTGACAAGGGATTACTCAAAAAGTACACAATAAAAGTACTTCATTGTACTCGTGCTACTAGTCCAAGTAGTACTGAATCCAACAGTACCAATTACATTAAGAACTTATAGCACAAAATCATTTTATCTCTCATCAAAGATGGCAGAAAACATGCATTATTGTACTCTGGAGGGGAGTTTGACAAAGGATTACTCAAAAAGTACACAGTAAAAGTACTTGATTGTACTTTTGGTAGTAGTCCAAGTAGTACTGAATCCAACAGTACCAATATCATTAAGAACTTATTGCACGAAATCATTTTATCTCTCATCAAAGATGGCAGAAAACATGCATTATTGTACTCTGGAGGGGAGTTTGAGAAAGGATTACTCAAAAAGTACACAGTAAAAGTACTTGATTGTACCTTTGGTAGTAGTCCAAGTAGTACTGAATCCAACAGTACCAATATCATTAAGAACTTATTGCACGAAATCATTTTATCTCTCATCAAAGATGGCAGAAAACATGCATTATTGTACTCTGGAGGGGAGTTTGACAAAGGATTACTCAAAAAGTACACAGTAAAAGTACTTCATTGTACTCGTGCTACTAGTCCAAGTAGTACTGAATCCAACAGTACCAATTACATTAAGAACTTATAGCACAAAATCATTTTATCTCTCATCAAAGATGGCAGAAAACATGCATTATTGTACTCTGGAGGGGAGTTTGACAAAGGATTACTCAAAAAGTACACAGTAAAAGTACTTGATTGTACTTTTGGTAGTAGTCCAAGTAGTACTGAATCCAACAGTACCAATATCATTAAGAACTTATTGCACGAAATCATTTTATCTCTCATCAAAGATGGCAGAAAACATGCATTATTGTACTCTGGAGGGGAGTTTGACAAAGGATTACTCAAAAAGTACACAGTAAAAGTACTTCATTGTACTCTGTGCTACTAGTCCAAGTAGTACTGAATCCAACAGTACCAATTACATTAAGAACTTATATGCACAAAATCATTTTATCTCTCATCAAAGATGGCAGAAAACATGCATTATTGTACTCTGGAGGGGAGTTTGACAAAGGATTACTCAAAAAGTACACAGTAAAAGTACTTGATTGTACTTTTGGTAGTAGTCCAAGTAGTACTGAATCCAACAGTACCAATATCATTAAGAACTTATTGCACGAAATCATTTTATCTCTCATCAAAGATGGCAGAAAACATGCATTATTGTACTCTGGAGGGGAGTTTGACAAAGGATTACTCAAAAAGTACACAGTAAAAGTACTTCATTGTACTCGTGCTACTAGTCCAAGTAGTACTGAATCCAACAGTACCAATTACATTAAGAACTTATAGCACAAAATCATTTTATCTCTCATCAAAGATGGCAGAAAACATGCATTATTGTACTCTGGAGGGGAGTTTGACAAAGGATTACTCAAAAAGTACACAGTAAAAGTACTTGATTGTACTTTTGGTAGTAGTCCAAGTAGTACTGAATCCAACAGTACCAATATCATTAAGAACTTATTGCACGAAATCATTTTATCTCTCATCAAAGATGGCAGAAAACATGCATTATTGTACTCTGGAGGGAGTTTGACAAAGGATTACTCAAAAAGTACACAGTAAAAGTACTTGATTGTACCTTTGGTAGTAGTCCAAGTAGTACTGAATCCAACAGTACCAATATCATTAAGAACTTATTGCACGAAATCATTTTATCTCTCATCAAAGATGGCAGAAAACATGCATTATTGTACTCTGGAGGGGAGTTTGACAAAGGATTACTCAAAAAGTACACAGTAAAAGTACTTGATTGTACCTTTGGTAGTAGTCCAAGTAGTACTGAATCCAACAGTACCAATATCATTAAGAACTTATTGCACGAAATCATTTTATCTCTCATCAAAGATGGCAGAAAACATGCATTATTGTACTCTGGAGGGGAGTTTGACAAAGGATTACTCAAAAAGTACACAGTAAAAGTACTTGATTGTACCTTTGGTAGTAGTCCAAGTAGTACTGAATCCAACAGTACCAATATCATTAAGAACTTATTGCACGAAATCATTTTATCTCTCATCAAAGATGGCAGAAAACATGCATTATTGTACTCTGGAGGGGAGTTTGACAAAGGATTACTCAAAAAGTACACAGTAAAAGTACTTCATTGTACTCGTGCTACTAGTCCAAGTAGTACTGAATCCAACAGTACCAATTACATTAAGAACTTATTGCACGAAATCATTTTATCTCTCATCAAAGATGGCAGAAAACATGCATTATTGTACTCTGGAGGGGAGTTTGACAAGGATTACTCAAAAAGTACACAGTAAAAGTACTTGATTGTACCTTTGGTAGTAGTCCAAGTAGTACTGAATCCAACAGTACCAATATCATTAAGAACTTATTGCACGAAATCATTTTATCTCTCATCAAAGATGGCAGAAAACATGCATTATTGTACTCTGGAGGGGAGTTTGACAAAGGATTACTCAAAAAGTACACAGTAAAAGTACTTGATTGTACCTTTGGTAGTAGTCCAAGTAGTACTGAATCCAACAGTACCAATATCATTAAGAACTTATTGCACGAAATCATTTTATCTCTCATCAAAGATGGCAGAAAACATGCATTATTGTACTCTGGAGGGGAGTTTGACAAAGGATTACTCAAAAAGTACACAGTAAAAGTACTTGATTGTACCTTTGGTAGTAGTCCAAGTAGTACTGAATCCAACAGTACCAATATCATTAAGAACTTATTGCACGAAATCATTTTATCTCTCATCAAAGATGGCAGAAAACATGCATTATTGTACTCTGGAGGGGAGTTTGACAAAGGATTACTCAAAAAGTACACAGTAAAAGTACTTCATTGTACTCGTGCTACTAGTCCAAGTAGTACTGAATCCAACAGTACCAATTACATTAAGAACTTATTGCACGAAATCATTTTATCTCTCATCAAAGATGGCAGAAAACATGCATTATTGTACTCTGGAGGGGAGTTTGACAAAGGATTACTCAAAAAGTACACAGTAAAAGTACTTGATTGTACTTTTGGTAGTAGTCCAAGTAGTACTGAATCCAACAGTACCAATTATCATTAAGAACTTATTGCACGAAATCATTTTATCTCTCATCAAAGATGGCAGAAAACATGCATTATTGTACTCTGGAGGGGAGTTTGAGAAAGGATTACTCAAAAAGTACACAGTAAAAGTACTTGATTGTACCTTTGGTAGTAGTCCAAGTAGTACTGAATCCAACAGTACCAATATCATTAAGAACTTATTGCACGAAATCATTTTATCTCTCATCAAAGATGGCAGAAAACATGCATTATTGTACTCTGGAGGGGAGTTTGACAAAGGATTACTCAAAAAGTACACAGTAAAAGTACTTGATTGTACTCTGTGTAGTAGTCCAAGTAGTACTGAATCCAACAGTACCAATTACATTAAGAACTTATATGCACAAAATCATTTTATCTCTCATCAAAGATGGCAGAAAACATGCATTATTGTACTCTGGAGGGGAGTTTGACAAAGGATTACTCAAAAAGTACACAGTAAAAGTACTTGATTGTACTTTGGTAGTAGTCCAAGTAGTACTGAATCCAACAGTACCAATTATCATTAAGAACTTATTGCACAAAATCATTTTATCTCTCATCAAAGATGGCAGAAAACATGCATTATTGTACTCTGGAGGGGAGTTTGACAAAGGATTACTCAAAAAGTACACAGTAAAAGTACTTGATTGTACTTTGGTAGTAGTCCAAGTAGTACTGAATCCAACAGTACCAATATCATTAAGAACTTATTGCACGAAATCATTTTATCTCTCATCAAAGATGGCAGAAAACATGCATTATTGTACTCTGGAGGGGAGTTTGACAAAGGATTACTCAAAAAGTACACAGTAAAAGTACTTGATTGTACTCTTGGTAGTAGTCCAAGTAGTACTGAATCCAACAGTACCAATATCATTAAGAACTTATTGCACGAAATATTTATCTCT